>CM071861.1:1806114-1819657 GCA_036759665.1 Gynandropsis gynandra | reverse complement strand
GCAATCCACCACTCTGGAAGACTAACTTATGCAAACGATGGTCTCTGTATCATATGGACAATACGTAAATTTAACAAATCAGGACCTACCAGAACAAAGAAAATCAAGGTTGTTATGAGCAAATGCTACCAACTTTTTAGTTATTTTACAGTGACTCTTCTTCTCTGAAGATACAGATAGAGACACATTATTGAAAGACTTCGAAATCACAGATTGTTGCGCCAACCTAAAAGGCAGATACGAGGAAATCAGATCGTGCCGATCAAATCAGACACTATTAGCGATGGAAAGGAAATCTTAAAGTAAAGATACTGACATCTTTTTTAATGTTGAGCGGCACTTATTTTGTGAAGAAATACTAGCAGAAGCACTCATATAGGCCTTCCCAACCAAAGCATGGTGTAATGTCCTACAAAAGGTGATATGATTGTCAGATTTCAGAACAAAAGAGAACCGTGCATCTCTTTGTTTTTTAAAATACTCTGTTTTTTCATAATAACGATTGACGAAAAATTAAGATACACAACAAAGCAACAAGAAGGTACAAACTTTCTTGTAATCTTCAGAGGGTTGTTGTCAAGTGGTGACATAAATGAAGGAGAACTGGAGATAGATTCTGAAGACCTGTAAAAGGTACAAGGCCGCACTTGAATAAAGACCATATCCATGCATCATTGCCAGAAAGTTCATTTAAGAAAAAAAAAAGAAATGAGAATCTAAACAGGGGTGCATGGGCCTCAGGACTAAAGGATACATTGAGAAAGGTTACCGACATTCGTGTTAACTTCACTTGGCTCTTACTCCGAGAAGGGATGCACACCGGAGCACTCCTTGAGGTCCTTCGATTAGCTTGGGTGACCTGAGTTTTGGTCACCTCTGCACATGAAGAACATAGAAGCCCTCTATGGCCAAAGCATGATAAAGGGAATACACCTAGAAACCATATGCATAGAGTTCAGTTATATAAAAACCTGAGAAATTAAGTCCTTTTGGAACAAGTGATTCTATAATAAGATGGAAGAGCCACCTTTGCATCGTTTACAAGTGAGAGTTGCAGAGAGGGAGATGAAGCAAAGCGAGCGGTGATATGAAGAGAGTTGCAGAGAGGGAGATGAAGCAAAGCGAGCGGTGATACGTGTTGGAGTCTCACCCTTGCCGCTGACATCGGAGAAGCACGGAGGAGGCGACGCACGGGCGGGCACCGGAGCACGGGCGGGCGGCGACGCACGGACAGGAGAAGAAATCACCGGTGAAGAAGCAAAATCGGTAGAGAGAAGGCTGGAGGCGGCAAACCCTAATTTGGGTGAAAACAAGAAGACCCCTACACAACACTTACCTGGAAACGGGCCATCAGACAAAGAAGGAAGCCCATCACCAAATGAAGCCCGCAGCCCACCAAGCAGCCCAGTCCAAATATTATAGACATTTTAAAAATTTTATTCGCAAGAATTTAAATTTATAATATATTACATTGTTTTATTGTTTTACAGTTAGATTCGAAACAAACATAAATATCTTGTTGTTCAAAGAATAGAGAATGTGGGATAAATTAATCATTTTATATCTACTGTTCAATTGTAGTATTGTTATATTTTAACAATCTGTATAAGAATGATTTAATAATGTAAAGAAGAATGTCTTAAATATTTAAAAAATGATGGATAAATCGACATGTGAAATTGTACGTAATGACGGAAATGGTCGTTTGTGGAGAAACATAAACATATGAGTTTTTTAATAGAAAATATAATTTCGATGTGATATAATTTACTTAATAATTTGCCTCATTTTATTAGTAATTTAGACGTGAATGTTTGTTTATGGAGAAACATAAACATGTGAGTTTTTTCTTTAATAGAAAATATAATTTCGATATGATATAACTGAAAGTGTTATGCCTTGTCTGTAATATTTTGATAGTCTAGGGTTTGAATTGTAAGTATTAAAAGTTAATAATTATAAATAAACGAAAAATGAGTTTTCGTTATCGGAATCAATTTATTGAAAATCAAAACCCTAATAGCCGTCAAAAGAAAAACAAAGAACGAAACAAGATTCTTACATCTTAAACAAGGTTCACACTAAAGCGGTCTCTGAGACTCCATATGAGATATGGAAGCAGCCTTGTCCAAACATTCATGAAGCCCACAACCCATTTATGAAGACAATGACGTATAACAAAAAGAAGACAAGTGCTGCAGATTTTTTCAGAAGTAACAAAAACGGTTTTCAGCTATGAATTAGCTAGGTGTATGCAGAAATTAGGAAAGTGATATGTGGTAATAATCCTAGACATGTGAACTAGGATATATGAGTTTTTGTATGGTACTATTATATATATAAAATGTGCAAAGGGTGAAAATACAACCACCCAAAAACACCAACTCAGCCATTTTTCTCTGCAACACTAAAATCACAAAAACAATTTACATTTTACAGCAAACCAATAAGAACAACCAACAAGTTCTTCACCGATTTTATTTTTCAGTTTGCACCATGGGTATGAGAGAAAAAAAATATCATGAGCTTAATCAATTCTAAGCTCATGAACAAAGCAAAGAACCAACAATACAAAGAGAGTTGCGTCGGGAAGAAGAGAGGGAGACGAAGCGAGCGTCGCTGGTCAGGTCGGCGGAGTTGCTACTGCAAGAGGGAGGCGAAGCGAAGAGAGTTGCGTCGGTAAGAGAATTGCAGAGAGGGAGACAAAGCGAAGCGAACAGTGACGAAAAGAGGAGGGACCAAAGAGTTGTGCTTACCAGTGGTGATAGAGGCGAGCAGCGGCGAGGTTAGCAAGAGAAGGAGACGAGAGAGAGGAGACGAGAGGAGTGAAAGAGATGAGAGAGAAGAATGAGCGGCGGTAGAGGGGAGAGAAAGAGAGAAAAATGTAAAATTAACCTAATGGCATTTTTGTAAATATAATGACATATATATATATATCTATTTTAATATATATACTCGGATAACCGCGGGTACTCAATGTAGAGATGAAAATACCCGAACTCGAACCCGTGGGTAGTGAGAATTCATTACCCGAACTCGGACTCGAGCCCACAACTTCGGGTAATTTTTCGCGAGTTTAGGACGAATTTCGGATCGAGACGGGTTCTTCGAGTAATTTTTCCACCCCTAACCAGAGTACGTTTGGTAGAAATACTAAAGGTCATGAAAATCAACATGCATCCTAGGCTGCAGTTGAGAAAAAAATGTTTATTTTAGCTGAATTGTAGAGGGAACATGAGCACAAGATTCCACCATCTTTGATGACGCCACGGAGCCCAAAGGTTTGAGACTGACAAATGAAAATATTATGCTTAGTCGGAGATGCAAAGTTTAACTCCAAACATGTCGGCATCTTCTAGACGGAAGTAATAGAAAACAAGAACAATTGTAACAAAAGGAATAAACCAACCTTAACACTACTAATGTAAACTACCGAAAGGCCATTGATAACACTGAAAGTGTATCGATTTTAGGTTAGGTTTTAGTGCCATTTTCGCATATATTTCATAGTTAGCTTTACATATCCGATACGATTATGAGTTACATACGCCCGTTTTGTTGGTTTTCAGGTTTTTAGGCGACAAGGCCTAAATGAGCTTAAATAGACGGATTCCTGAGCAAAACCACGTATTTTGAAGATAAATTCACTCAGAGCCAAAATCAAGTCTCTGAACTCAACAAAACACCCGAGCAACGAGCTGAAAAGAGAAAAAATCAAGATTTCAAGGGTGCCCGGTCGGGCACTGATGTTCTACCCGCTCGGGCAAAACCTACGGGGTTTATTTGCACACCTTGCACGACCCGGGCGCGAAGGCAACATGATCGGGTAGACGTACCCGATCGGGTGCAATCACAGTACCCGCTCGGGTGTTAATTCCTCCCAAAAATCCCCGAGAGTTTACACGACTCGGGCTGTTCAACCACACGATCGGGAAGCAATGCCCGATCGGGTAAGACGGAGAACACGACCGGGCGAGGCACTACCCGACCGGGTAAAAGGTGTACCCGAGCGGGTCGCGTTTCTCGGAACTACCTAGATCTAGAGTTCAAACGAGCCCATTAATAGACGAGAAGACATTCTGATCAAGGTGAACGACGTTTAGGGCAAGAAAAGGCTTGGAGAACATCAAGGAAGGCTTAGGAGACGCTGGAGAAGGAGAGAAGCATCAATCCTCACATCGGTAACACAATAGGGAAGATCGAGGAATCGAGTTTCCTAGAGTCTATCATGTTTAGGGTTGTGTATCTTCTTGGTCTGTAATCTCCATGAGTGAGTAGAGTCTCAACTACGGGTTAGGGATATCGGATTGTAACGGATGAACAATGTAATGCGTTAATGCTTAGATCTATTGCATTTATCTTGATTATTCGGTTCTACATTCAACATTATCACTCTTATACTAGTGCTGCCCGCTCAGTAACATAGGAATTCAGACTTTGCTGGAAGGTTAAAGGATGAATCCGGAACTGTTGAGTTGTAGGTTAAGTTCGACTAATGAGAATTTGACCGGTCGGTTAGTCGACTTAGAAATTATGATTGCGTACGTAGCTACAATAGTACGGGTTAATCACTGCTGGAAGGTAGGGTTGCACGTACGTATGGTTAGGAGGTTTAGACTCGAAAGAATCACTCCTCACCTTAGGGCATGAATTTCCCGTTATCAAGATAATTCGATAGGTTTATGATCTTTAGTTGTTACATCCATCCGAATTCCGGTATCCCGACACCCGTAGTGTTCGTCATATCCAAGTTTATCCCAACCTACCATCGTTGTCACCACTTAGCTTAGTTTTTAGATATTTAGCACAACATCTTCATCTACTCCCCTTTGTCTTAGTTTAATGTTATTCTTAGTTTTTGGCTGCTTTAGTCCCTAGAGATCGACCCTGGTACTACACGATCCGTATACTTGCGGTGAAGTGGTCTAGGAAAATATATAGCTTGAGTTTCACCACATCAAGTTTTTGGCCGGAGTCTTCTTTTGTTTTTGTATATATGCTTTTGTTTTTCTTTTGTATAGAGTCAAACTTTTCTTTACCTCACAGAGCTTAATCGAGTTTGATGTCTTTTATCTTGCGAGGTAACATGGACAACTTCAACTCTTCGGGTGCCGACATAGCTGAATTAAGATATCAGCTTTCCGAGATTCGTCGTAAGTTCTCTGACTTATACCATCCGCAATACTCAGAGCGATCATGGGAACAAAATGTTTGGGGGTATAAAGAAGAGATCTACGACAACTACGCTCATCCTTACGGGAATACGTACAATCACGAATGGAGCGATCACACATACTCCCCGTACAGGAGCACCGAGAGTATGGTGAATGCACAACCATCGTTTGGGAATTTCCAGCCATGGACGGAACCCCAAACTCAGAGCTATCAATCCTATGTGCCTCAGCCATACCCAACGCAATCCGTAGCAGCCCTCGATTATCCCGCCACGTACAACTACCTCCTTGAACTGCTTGAGAATCGAAACAATTTGTTTATGGGAGTGGAAGCAGAACAAGAAAGCGCCAATGAGCAGATAGGCAACTGATTTGGACAATTGGATGCACAAGCTTCGATCTTGTACAAGGGGCATTGCAACTACAAGAGGTTGCATTGGAAAGTTTAGAAGTAAACCCTCGTGAATATGTCAGCGAGGTCTACCTAAGAGATTGTGAGAAGGTGGATCAGTCAAGTCCATCATTGATTGAAAGAGAAGATGAATCTAACACGGCAATAGATGAGGCTACGGACATTGATGAGTACACGAAGACACCCGATGTAGAAGAAGAATTCAGCTTAGTGGACACGATTGAGCAATCATGCCCTATCGATTTCGTGTTCCCCGAAGGCATCTTTGGAGGATTAGCCGAGGAAACTTGTGAGGAAGTTCATATTAAAGATTCCTTAGAATTAAATCGGATAGCGGTTAGGGAAGGTAACTGCAAGATACCAACCAAGCCGCTCAACAACGAAGGGAAAGAGGAATCCCCCGATAGAGAGCTAATAGCGGTGAAAGGCAGTATATAAATGATCCTAAGATGCCGAGATGCTGCACCAAACGTCCAACTCATAATTGGGACATCGACAAAGCTCCCAAGGTAAAGATGAAGCCTTCACCCGAAAGGCTCACACATACAACATCTCTGGAAAAGCTGAAGGAAACGAATGACAAACGCCTAATCGGTCACATGGAGTACTCAACCAGACTTAGGAGTAGCTCAACCAGAATGTTTGGACAACACGATCTAGCCCCGAACATAGAGAGCATCATGACCGATCTTAGGGACGACAACATCGATCGTGCAAGGAATTCGGCAATTTCGCGTGCCACACCGTACCGAGTGCATATTGCACGCGAAACGCTATGGACAAGACGACGTCGAGGACGTCCACCTGATGAGTAGCGTGTTTTGGTCAGGCTCGTGACCTTAAACAAGCGCTTCTCGGGAGGCAACCCGAGCCCCTATCCTTTAGTCGTTTTCATTTTGTTTCCATATTTTCGAACTCCTTTTTCATTTTTTTAGTGTTGGACAATTTTCTAGGATCTAGGAATTTAGTGGTCAATCGAATTTTTGCTGCATGTTTTCCTCGTATAATTTTTCTATTTTGCAGCAGCACCCGGTCGGGCAGAGGATTTCTACCCGAGCGGGCATGTTCAGATTCAAGGGACCCGATCGGGCATCATCAGAGGACCCGACCGGGTAGGTCAAATTGGGAGACGCCCGATCGGGCGTCGTAAGCGTGCCCGATCGGGCACCGTAACTTCTGAAGAGGTAAGTTATATTTCGAGTAACCCGAGCGGCCATTCACTTCACAAAAACTATACCCAAGCGTGCTCTCAAGGTTTTCGGCCCCTCACTCTGCAATTTCGTCGCCGGAGCCGCTTGTGTGCCGTCGCCGTTTCACCGTCGCCGGTTGAGACTCGGTTACTCGAAATCCCCTCTCCCCTCTCTTGAAAATCTGAAAAATTCCTCATTCTCATCACGAAATCCAGGTAAATTCATGAACTATTTTGAGATTTGGACTGCTATGGGTTAGATTTAGGTCTGATTAGGGAAGATTTAGGGTTATTTTGTCGATTGAACCACGAATCGCGAACTGCAGGTCGCGATTTCGTGATTCTACCCGACCGGGCTAGGTTTAGCACCCGGTCGGGCATCCCGGACATTCACCCGATCGGGCGGTTGGTTCGCCTGAGTCGGGCACTACCCATGGGGGTATTCTGATGATTTGCTACCCGACCGGGCAACACATAGTACCCGATCGGGCATCATGCAAAACTGAGCTGATTGCTTATTTTTGTCCTTTATTTGTTTTGCAGATGGCCCCTAAGATCTTTCAGAGTTCCAAGAAGCGCCGATCTGACGCACATGACCCAGAGCACGGATGGCCAGCGAGGTCGGATACAATTACGGAGTTGACACCTTATATGCCGGTCACCACATCCCACCAGCAGTACAACTACAGGACGACGTCGTTCTTGCCCCGTCAGAAGTCGAGGTTCACTAAGCTTCAGTCGCGGATTTTCCCATCCCGCTTCTTATCCCCTGAAGCGATGAGTGATCTCCGCATCAAGGAGCACATAGATGCCATTTTCCACACCTTGGGATGGACGGGATTGCGGAGAACGAAGGAGTACACCTAACGCAACCTCACAACGGAGTTTTTCGCAACTTACACTGCATTCTTCGCTGAGTCCGAAGATCGGGAGAAGACTTTTATGGAGTTCCGTCTGCTGGGACAGAACTACCGGCTCACCGCGCGACAATTCGCGACTATACTTGATGCTCTGCATGGCATTTACGCGAAGATACCCGAGCACAACCGGAGCCGTCAAGCAGAATTCTGGGCTCAGATTGCGTACGGTGATTACTCGACGAGGTCGAAGGCCAGTCACATACGCCACCTCGCCCTAAGGTACTTTCATTACTTCAGTCTATTCAATACTAGGAAAGGGAGCGCAAGGTGGAGTCAACCACACAGAGTTAGCGTACCTTAGGCGGGCAGTGCAGACAAGCGTTGCGGATGATGAATGGGACATATTAGTCGTCGACTTGGCGTCACTGGTCATTGGGCATTTCCTTGACATCGCCACCGAGAAGTGTTGTACAGATACGAAGATCATGTGCGGTGGCATTGTCACGATGATTGCACGAAGAGTCGGGATCAACCTTGGCATCATGACTGAGGACAAAATCAACGAGGAGCCCGAGCTGAACATTCAAAACCTACGCAACCGAAGGGCGATCACGTTAGAGGGGTACCACGTCATTTGGTGCTACAAGGACGAGCACGATCGAAACTTGGAAGTCGACCCACGTAAGATCCAGATGCCAGGATTAGACGAAGAGGGCTCTCGATTCAGGATTGACCCAACCATCGAGCACGTCGGTCCGAGACTAAGTGAGGTAGATCCACCTCCAGCTGATGAACCAGGACCATCCACATTGCGACAGTGCAGCCGACGCGCCACACATTCACGCGCCCGCCCAGAGTATCCTCACCACTGCTCAGATTTTTCTTCGATGGAAGGAGTCTCTGACGCCTTCAGGTACGTAGCGGAGGAGACCAGGTACCAGTCATTTATGACAGAGCAGAGGTACGACATGGAGGCAGCGAGGCACGATTTCGAGGTTGCGAGGTATGCGTAGCAATAGCAGTTCCATGAGCAGTTGATCCAGCATACGTATTACCTCACGGAGTCCGTCCGTAGGTTCCAGCAGCTCAGCATACAGCACTACCAGGAGCCGTACGTGCCGATCCCGCAGGATTACCACACTGGCGCCATTCCGTACCGTCCTCACATCCCTTACGAGCTACAGTCCTTCTACTTCCCACTTGGGGAAGGAGCACCCGCGGAGCCAGGAGACCTACCGGCCACCCGCGGTGGAGAGGATGAGGATTAGACCACTATTCTCTTTTTCCTTTTTCTTTCTTTTTCTTTTTATCTTTTATGGACCTATTTTTATTGTTTTCTTGTTTTTAGTTTTAGCGATCATGTACGCTCTTTCAGACTTACTTATGTAGTGCTCTTTGTTCTATCTCTTGCATTGCATGGTTTTATCTCAGGTCTTTCACGCTAACACATGCATTAGAGCACAACAGTCACACAATCCGGATGTATCACGAGTCGAGAAAGCCACACACACACACCAGGTGTACTCGTATTCCTTTTTATGTTTTCTCGAGCTTTTACATGCGGGGATCCCTCATAGGTCTCGAACACCGGGACTGTGTTCCGTTCAGGTCTGGGGGGGATACTCTTCATTTTGTGATACGGATTTGACATTAGAGCGACATACTTGAACTTAGGATTAGGATTAGGAATAAGATGGATACCTAGTAAAAAAAATTTCGAGTTTTAGTCATTTTTGCGACCTTGTCGAATCATGAACAATGGTTTAGGTTTGCTTAGAAGCTCTTTTGGATATTGATTAGTCGAGTAGTTGTGTTTGAAGCCTTGATCGAAAGTTGAATTCACCCATTAGATTTCGGTACCAAGTAGTCATATCTCCGTGTATACCGTCTAGCCTTTGCTTACTTGATATATTCATATCGTTCACGAGTTTTTAGATTCCACACGCTTATACTCCGCTGTCATCTAGGATAAGTTTATGACTATTCCGAGTTAGGATTGACATGAGTACATCGATGATCGATGGTTCGGGTCTAAGTGGTGGGTAGAGGCGTTGTTCTACGTCCTAAGGGTTAGGACGTGATTTCAAGGGTGCCCGGTCGGGCACTGAAGTTCTACCCGCTCGGGCAAAACCTACGGGGTTTATTTGCACACCTTGCACGACCCAGGCGCGAAGGTAACATGATCGGGTAGACGTACCCGATCGGGCGCAATCACAGTACCCGCTCGGGCGTTAATTCGTCCCAAAATCCCTGAGAGTTTACACGACTCGGGCTATTCAACCACACGACCGGGAAGCAATGCCCGATCGGATAAGACGGAGAACACGACCGGGCGAGGCACTACCCGACCGGGTAAAAGGTGTACCCGAGCGGGCCGCGTTTCTCGGAACTACCTAGATCTAGAGTTCAAACGAGCCAATTAATAGACCAGAAGACATTCTGATCAAGGGGAGTGACGTTTAGGGCAAGAAAAGGCTTGGAGAACATCAAGGACGGCTTAGGAGACACTGGAGAAGGAGAGAAGCATCAATCCTCACATCGGTAACACAATAAGGAAGATCGATGCATCGAGTTTCCTAGAGTCTATCATGTTTAGGGTTGTGTTATCTTCTTGGTCTGTAATCTCCATGAGTGAGTAGAGTCCCAACTACGGGTTAGGGATATCGGGTTGTAACGGATGAACAATGTAATGCGTTAATGCTTAGATCTATTGCATTTATCTTGATTATTCGGTTCTACATTCAACATTATCACTCTTATATTAGTGCTGCCCGCTCAGTATCATAGGAATTCAGACTTTGCTGGAAGGTTAAAGGATGAATCCGGAACTGTTGAGTTATAGGTTAAGCTCGGCTAATGAGAATCTGACCGGTCGGTTAGCCGACTTAGAAATTATGATTGCGTTCGTAAAGCTGCCATAGTACGGGTTAATCACTGCTGGAAGGTAGGGTTGCACATACGTATGGTTAGGAGATTTAGGCTCGGAAGAATCACTCCTCACCTTACGGCATGAATTTCCCGTTATCAAGATAATTCGATAGGTTTATAATCTTTAGTTGTTACATCCATACGATTCCCGGTATCCCGACACCCGTAGTGTTCGTCATATCCAAGTTTATCCTAACCTACCATAGTTGTCACCACTTTGCTTAGTTTTTAGATATTTAGCACAACATCTTCATCTACTCCCCTTTGTCTTAGTTTATTGTTATTCTTAGTTTTTGGCTGCTTTAGTCCCTAGAGATCGACCCAACAATGAGATCATCCATATATATCAAACTGAAAGATTCAGTACTCCCCTTTGTCTTAGTTTATTGTTATTCTTAGTTTTTGGCTGCTTTAGTCCCTAGAGATCGACCCTGGTACTACACGATCCGTATACTTGCGGTGAAGTGGTCTAGGAAAATATATAGCTCGAGTTTCACCACATCAGCCATCAAGCAGACTAATATCAAAAAGCTCATTCACAGTCAGTTATTATGGTAGAGATGTCAAATTTTGATTGGATTTAGCGGTTTAACCCAACCCAAACCATTTAAAATTCATTTAAAATAGAGATAGGTTTTTAATAAATGAATATAAATTTATATGGATTTATTGGACATAAAGGCAATTTATTAGGATTACTAATTCGGTTGGGTTGTTTTTAGGTCAATCCAGCCCAACTCATATTCAAAATGGATTGAGATTTTTTAATCAGCTCACACCACTAAAAACCGCGTGTTATATGTGTTGATCCATGAGTTGATTTTTTTTGTTTACAGTTATATAATAATTAATTAATCAAATGTCAAAAAATCATAAATAATTCAAACAATGTCTAAAATTTTAAATAAAAATATCTAAATACGTTAAAAATGTTAAAACATAAAAATAATTCATAAACAATATAGAAAATCCAAATAAAAGTTAAAATCTAAATAAAAACATTTTGTCTTCAATCTTTATGTTCTTCATTATTCATAGTATAAACAAACAAAAATAAATACATAAATCAAAATAATATATTAACCATTACTAAAAGATGATTCGGAAGTAACAATGGTTATAGGAATGCTTAGCACATCATAAGTCATATATGCCAACTCACGGTATCGATGTCGATATCCTTCCAATAGCCAAAGTATCCAAATTGGGATAATTCGACATTCTCAATTTCTCTTCATCCAAATATATATTCAAAAGTGATTTGCCTTATTCTTCATTCATCTAAAAAATATCATCAAATTCATAGAAATCCTATAATGATAATAACTCCAATCGAATAAAAAAATTATATTGAAAATATAAATATTAAACTTAAATATAAACAAAGTAGAAAACTTACTTCAAGAATGCTCAAATGTTGGTTGTGTTGACTTACAAAACAGCCCGCACTTATACGAGTTAGGTTAGGGTTAACACGTGGATTGACGAACTATTTAGAACCCCTACCATTTACATTAAGTTTAATGGATTTTACCCATTTAACCCGTTAGGCTCATATATCTTTCACTTAAAATTCATCGTCGTTCCGAATATCCGATTTTGACTTGTATTTTTCCCGATTTTTATCTGAATTTTAGCCTGATTTCACCCAATTTTAACACGGTTTTCACCCAATTTCACCGAATTTCAAATTGATTTCACTCAATTTTAACCCGGTTTTATCCAATTTTAACTCGATTTCACTCAATTTCCCCGAATTTCAACCCAGTTTCACATATTTATTCAATTGCACCTGATTTTAACCCTATTTCATCCGAGTTTAACTCAATTTCACTCAAGTTTAACCCGATTTCACCTAATTTTAACTCAATTTCACTGAATCTCAACCCAATTTAACCCAATCATAACTCAATTTCACCCAATTTCAACTCGATTTCATCAAATTTTAATCCAATATCACCCAATTTCAACCTAATTTCACCCAATTTTAGCTCGATTTCACCCAATTTAAAGGCGATTTCACCCAATTTTAACTCGATTTCATCCAATTTCACCAGATTTCGACCCGATTTCACTCAATTTCACCGAAATTCAACTCGATTTCACCCAATTTTAACCCGATTTTAACTCGATTTCATGCCATTTTACCGAATTTCTACCCGATTTCATCCAATTTATACTCAATTTCATACACTCCACTAAAGTATAAACAACATGAAAAAAAAGATTCGATTTAAATTCATTTGATTTACACATTGGAAAGTAATATAATCCAAAAATATAGTCTTAAAATGTTTCACCATAAATTTACATCATTTTAATGTAATCATCGGTGTCATAGTTTACCAACTTTTAGTTCACTATAACAATTTTTTGTTTTGTAACATATCGAGACTATATATAATATATTTTTTTGAAATAAAAAAATTATTATGCTATGTCATATATTACTAATTTTACTATAACAATAGATATTTGTTTAAAAAATTTTGTTTTACAAGTAACAATTAAGCCATTATATTCAATATTTAAAAGTATAAGATAATAATATATACTTCCCACAATAATAATTTTTTGTTTTGATATAATTTATATATATAGATAGTTTTTCCTTATAAATTCTTAAATAACATCTTGAGATGTCATTTTATTTTCCATGCTAAAATAAACTAAAATATAAATAGTTTTTTTTGTAAATAAGAAATTTTGTTTCGGTTTTTAACCGGCGGAATATCAGAAATACCCTTATAGGGCTAAACCACTTCAAAAATACCCTTCCCTAAAATAATTATTAAATTCGAAAAAAAACTGAAGAAAAGACAAATTTGCCCTTAATGTTCGAACGTGGAAAAACCCACGTTCGACAGTTTTTCGACGTGAAAAACTGCAAAAAACGAGAAAGCCGAACAGTTTTTCACCGTGAAACTTGTTTAAAAGTTTATAGCAAGAAAGAAATAAGTGATGTCGAACTTGAGAGGGA
>CM071861.1:1778667-1801521 GCA_036759665.1 Gynandropsis gynandra | reverse complement strand
CAATCAAATTTGAGGGTGGCATGGGTTGCATAGGATGATAAAATGACAAAAACCAATCAAACAATACATTTACAACGTCAAACTAATTAATTCCAAATGAGGATCGCATGGGTCGCATGGTCGCATATAGTGATGAATAGATGCGAACTCGACAAATTTACGGGTTTATGATGATAAAATGACAAAAATGAATCAAACAATACATTTACAACGTCAAACTAATTAATTCCAAATGAGGGTCACATGGGTCGGATGGTCGCATATATTGATGAATAGATGCGAACTCGACGAATTTATGGGTTTAGGATGATAAAATGACAAAAACCAATCAAACAATACATTTACAACGTCAAACTAATTAATTCCAAATGAGGGTCGCATGGGTCGCATGGGTCGCATGATCGCATATATTGATGAATAGATGCGAACTCAACGAATTTACGGGTTTAGGATGATAAAATGACAAAAACCAATTAAAACAATACATTTACAACGTCAATCAATGGTTAAAATCGATTGTGACCCATGTGTACCTAGTTGAGTTGTGTATAACCAATGCTGTGTTTCAAAAGTGATAGTAGTGTTTTAAGAACTCGGCGGATGATTAAACAATACATTTAACATTTTGTTCAAATGTCGATATTATTTATATTATTATTTATATTGATTCTAAATTAGAGACTTCTTTCAAGTCCGCTCTGAGTGAGGGATCTCCTGTGGGACCCCATGTTCTTCGGATGATTAGTCTGATAGAATAGCTTAAGAAGCTCGGGTGTACCTTCTGCAATGAGATGCAACAGGAGATGATCTTGCACTCACTTCCAGAGTCCTTCTCCCCGTTCGTGGTCAACTACAACATGAACAACCTGAGACACATCAAGGTTTGGGGTTGTTCGGCCTTCGTTAAGAGACTTCAGCCAGACAAGCTGGATGCTAGGTCTGATAAGTGTAGGTTCATAGGTTATCCCAAGGAAACTATGAGATATTATTTCTACCACCCGTCTGAGCACAAAGTGTTTGTGGCCAGAACGACAACCTTTCTTGAAAGGGAATTCCTTGAGGAAGGAATTCATGGTGGAGAAATAGTTCTTGGCGAAATTCAAGAACCCGACGAACCAACACATGCTCAGGAACATGAGATGTCAAACGAGTGATCTTGGCTGGGTGATACGTTGTTAGGCTCCGGGGCTTCTTCTTCTTCAAATGTTGAAGTGACAGTGCCCGTTCAGGAACAAGTTCAGGAACCTGTTCAAGAACAAGTCCAACAAGATATCCTAGTGCAGGTTGAACTTGCTATACATGCTTTCTTTAGAAGGTCAACACGTTCTCGACGTGCACCTGACAGACTTGATCTGATGGTGCAAGAGGACGTGGTCGGTCATAGAGATGACGACCCGTTGACATTCCAAGAAGCCATATAAGTCCCAGATTCTGAGAAATGGTGGAAAGCCATGGAATCTGAGATGGAATCTATGAAGATCAACAAAGTATGGACTTTGGTTGATTCTTCACGGATTTCAGACCGATCAGTTGTAAATGGGTTTACAAGATGAAGATTGGAGCAGATGGGCAGGTAGAGACCTATAAAGCTCGTCTAGTTTCCAAGGGGTATAGTCAACGAGAAGGGATTGACTATGAAGAAACGTTCTCCCCTGTGGCAATGCTCAAATCTATTCGAATTCTGCTTGCGATAGCGGCATTCTATGACTACGAGATTTGGCAAATGGACGTGAAAACAACATTCCTTAACAGAGAGCTCCAGGAAGAGGTTTTCATGACTCAACCTGAGGGTTTCACGTCGCCAACTCAAGGTCATATGGTATGCAAGCTCCAGAGTTCTATTTATGGAATCAAGCAAGCTTCTCGAAATTGGAACATTTGCTTTAACAAGGCAAATGAAGAGTTCAACTTTGTTAGATGCGATGAAGAGCCCTGTGTGTACAAGTAGTTTAGTGGGAGCACGATTGTCTTCCTTGTGCTTTATGTGGATGACATATTGCTCATGGGGAATGACATTCCGGTGTTACAAGAGACAAAGTCATGGTTGTCTGATTAGTTCTCCATTAAGGATCTAGGAGAAGTAGCCTATATTCTGGGAATAAAAATCTATAGGGATAGATTGAAGAGGTTTCTTGGATTGTCACAATCCCAGTACATTGACAGTATCGTGAGACGATACACCATGGAAAGTTCCAAGAAGGGCTATCTACCGATAGGCACTAGAATTTCTCTTTCTAGGAAGGATTGTCCTAAGACTCGAGAGGAAAGAGAACACATGAGTCGGCTTCCCTACGCTAGTGCAGTGGGAGCCATCATGTACTCCATGACGTGTACTAGGCCTAACGTTGAGGAACGGATTGAGAGAGATGACTAGCTGGCATTAGTTTATGGACTTGTAACGAGTTGTACATTTTAGACATCGATTTTATTTTTATAATATATGGCATTATTTTCATTTGATGAGTTTTCATAGTTGTATGATAGAGTCCAAGATTAAATTTGAAACTTGACATTATGATAGAGATCATAATAAAGAGAGTCAAGTTTTGGTATGATTTAATCTGAATTATTTTTGTTCGTAGGATCACTACTCGGACTACAGTGATCCGGAAAGAACAACATGTATACGAAAAGTTTCCATGGTGATAGAAATCAGTAGATCTCTTTTAGTGAATCATATATGTGGGTGATACACGTGATGATGTGATCACTAAACTGACCTAAAGGAAGAAATGCTAAATGGTCGAATAATCAATGAACTTTCATTAAGATTTCTTCAGATAGTTTGATAGTTATTTTTTCCTTAGACTTGAGATCATCATAGTAACTAGCATCTTATCTATTATTCTTTGATTCTGGATACCTAGTATCTTAGAGTACTAGTTGAATAGATATTGGGACTAATTAGATATTTGCGTAGTTAGTGACTGATCAAGATGGGATCCATCCACTCTTGGTAAGAGTTTGAGCTCTATGTTGTTAGTAATCGCAATGACTGTACGAATCTCTGGCTAGAATGCATTGAATGAATGAAAAAAGGTGTTTCTTGGGTTCATTCATCAGTTAGTTGTGATTGATATGAGACATAGTTGATGATCCGCAAGGCTGACAGTTATGACCATGCCTAGGATGCATCCGGAGCTGTAAAGATGGAAGGAAATACTAAAGTCAACTTCACCATGATTCGTTTTGGATAAGATTGTTACTCAAATGAGTAAGGATGTTGCTTCACGCTATCCGGTCGTTGGGGAGTGTTGCTAGACACCAACCTCGATTAGTTAGTTAATTAGTGGAGACTAATTGGCTATCGGTTTAGTGATGAACCTACGAGGTCACATGCATACGAGTGTCTCGGTATCTGCTTGTGATTGTTAGACAATCAGTGTGGAATACAATTATATTCATTCGCTAGCACCGAAGAATATAATTGTATTTGGTTTTCTTTTGGGGTTAGTACATCAGATGTATATGCAAGTATGTGTATGGAGATACATATATTTTGACTGTTTGAAATATTACATAAAGGCAAGTGGGAGATTGAAAGTGTTATGCCTTTTCTATAATATTTTGATAGTCTAGGGTTTGAGTTGTAATTAATAATTATAAATAAACGAAAAACGAGTTTTCGTTATTAGAATCAATTTAGTTGAAAATTAAAACCCTAATAGCCGTCAAAAGAAAAACAAAGAACGAAACAAGGTTCTTACATCTTAAACAAGGTTCCCACTAAAGCGGTCTCTGAGACTCCATATGAGATATGGAAGCAGCCTTACCCAAACATTCATGAAGCCCACAACCCATTTATGAAGACAATGACGTATAACAAAAAGAAGACAAGTGATGCAGATTTTTTCAGAAGTAACAAAAACGGTTTTCAGCTATGAATTAGCTAGGTGTATGCAGAAATTAGGAAAGTGATATGTGGTAACAACCCTAGACATGTGAACTAGGATATATGAGTTTTTGTATGGTACTATTATATATATAAAATGTGCAAAGGGTGAAGAAATACAACCACCCAAAAACACCAACTCAACCATTTTTCTCTGCAACACTAAAATCACAAAAACAGTTTACATTTTACAGCAAACCAATAAGAACAACCAACAAGTTCTTCACCGATTTTATTTTTCAGTTTGCACCATGGGTGTGAGAGAAAAAAGATCATGAGCTTAATCAATTCTAAGCTCATGAACAAAGCAAAGAACCAACAATACAAAGAGAGTGGTGTCGGGAAGAAGAGAGGGAGACGAAGCGAGCGTCGCTGGTCAGGTCGGTGGAGTTGCTACTGCAAGAGGGAGACGAAGCGAATATAGTTGCGTCGGTAAGAGAATTGCAGAGAGGGAGACAAAGCGAAGCGAACGGTGACGAAAAGAGGAGGGACCAAAGAGTTGTGCTTATCGGTGGTGATGGAGGCGAGCGGCGGCGAGGTTAGCAAGAGAAGGAGACGAGCGAGAGGAGACGAGAGGAGTGAAATAGATGAGAGAGAAGAATGAGCGGCGGCAGCGGGGAGAGAAAGAGAAGAGAAAAATGTAAAATTAACCTAATGGCATTTTGTAAATATAAGGACATATATGTCCATTTTAATATATATATATATATATATACTCGGGTAACCATGGTTACTCGATGTAGAGATGAAAATACCCGAACTCGAACCCGTGGGTAGTGAGATTTCATTACTCGAACTCGGACTCGAACCCACGGGTTCGGGTAATTTTTCGCGAGTTTAGGACGAGTTTTGGATCGGGACGGGTTCTTCGAGTAATTTGTCCACCCCTAACCAGAGTACGTTTGGTAGAAATACTAAAGGTCATGAAAATCAACATGCATCCTAGGCTGCAGTTGAGAAAAAGATGTTTACTTTAGCTGAATTGCAGAGGGAACATGAGCACAAGATTCCACCATCTTTGATGACGCCACGAAACCAAAGGGTGAAATTGGGTTAAATTTGGGTGTGATCGAATAAAAATTGGGGGAAATCGGATTAAAATTGGGTGAAATCGGGTTAACTTTTTGTGAAATTGGGTTAACATTGAGTGAAATCAGATTAAATCGGTAAAATCGGGTTAAATACGAGTGAAATCGAATGGAAATTGAGTGAAATCGTGTTGAAATTTGGTGAAGTCGAGTAAATTGGGTGAAAACATGTTAAATTTGGGTGAAATAGAGTGAAAATTCGATGAAATCGGGTTGAAATTGGGTGAAATCGAGTAAACATTGGGTGAAATATGATTATGTTAAAATTATGTTACTATTAGAGAAATCATATAGAATTTTTTGTAATTGTTAGAACTTAAAGTATTGTTTTGTGATATAAAAAATTGAATAATACATTAAAATTAAAGAAAATATGTTACTTTTAGAGAAATCATATAGTTCGGGGGAATATTAAGAGAAAGTTAACAGATGGGGGAATAGGATGAATTTTTAAAGTTCAGGGGGAAATAGGATGAGCAATGATAGTTCAGGGGGAATAGGATGAGCAGGAAAGTTAAGGGGGGGGGGGATAGAATTAAAGTGGAAAAGTTAAGGGGGAATAGGACGTTTGTGGAGAAACATAGGCATGTGAGTTTTTTTCTTTAATAGAAAATATAATTTCGATATGATATAACTAAAAGTGTTATGCCTTTTCTGTAATATTTTGATAGTCTAGGGTTTGAGTTGTAAGTATTAAAAGTTAATAATTATAAATAAACGAAAAACGAGTTTTGGTTACCAGAATCAATGTAGCTGAAAACCAAAACCCTAATAGCCGTCAAAAGAAAACAAAGAACGAAAAACATTTTTCGTTCTTCTCGAATCCCGTACCAAAAGTTGAAAGCAGATCCGATCTCGACGTGGATACGAGTAAAGGGCTCGTGCTATCAAGTCTCATATCCGACAATCACACATTCAACGTTAACATGTATATTCGAAATCATTTCTAAATCTGTTCGTCGTTGAACCCCGAAAAACAATCCGAACATGACTAGATCTAACTATTCGGGTTGATAAAAACACGCTTTCGCACCCCAAATCAACCTAATAATGGTATCAGAGCGTCTGGTCGTCTGTTTAGAGTTCGTTTTTTTTTTGGACTTTTGTGAAAAAAATTGGATCGAAATTCGTGATTAGCGGTGGGCGCGTAGCGCATGCGAAGAACCGCACGAACAGAACGCGCGACCCACGAAGGAGAAGCGTCGCACGCCCGACAATCGACGGACGGACGGTGATCGAATCCCAAGTTAGCCGCACGAGGGTCCCCGGTCGCGGGCCAGGGGTGGCACGACACAGCATACACCGGCGCGGCACAAGAGAGGCCGAAAGGGTGGCTTTGTGCGCCCATCGCGAAGGCCGTCCGCCAGAGCGGCGAGAGGCGATTCATTTCGCGCAAGGGTCTGGAGCAGGCGGTCGAGCGTGATGTGGAGGAAGAGGGACAATGTTGTAGGGGTCGGCGAGCGGCAAGAGAGTCGCAACGGTTTGGAAGGCAGTGAGTGGCGAATCGTCGCGACTGAAGCAGGGCGAGCAAACGGTCCTATCTGCCTGAGCGGTCGTCCTGCTCCAGCACCAGCCGTCGCCTCTGCCTCGCTCGAGCGTTCGCCGTTTTCAGCCCGACCGAGCCCTGCCTCCAGCGACAAAAAGGGCGGCGGAAAAGGGGGCGACGACAATGGGTCGCAGAGGAACAAGGGTCGTAGAGGGACAAGGGTCGCAGGGGTCCAAGGGTTGCAGAGGAACAAGGGTCGCAGAGGGATAAGGATCGCAGGGGTCCACGGGTCGCAGAGGAACAAGGGTCATAGAGGGACAAGGGTCGCAGGATCGAACTGGGTCGCTGGGTCGTAAGGTCGCAGAAGTATTTTGGGAATATCAAGATTTATAAGAGTATTTTTGAAGTTAAAATTTTTTTTCTTTTTTTTAAGTGTTGTAGCCCTACAAGGGTATTTTTGAAGTTACCCCTTTTTAATCCATATTATATTTTGTTCATATATAAATATATTTTTGAATGTTAGATTTGAACTTGCAACCGACCAATATAATATATCTCTTTGATCACTCGTCCGAATGCAATTAGATATATAAATAGAATTTTCATCTTATTTATAATTTTGACATAGAATTTACCTTGATATTTTTTTTTGCGATTCTACCATATATTTAAATAGTAAAATATACATTGATGATTTTTTAATTATTAAGAAATAGGTAAATCAAAACATCGTAGACTTTTTAAATATTTTATTCGCAAGAATTTAGATGTTTTGTAATATATTACATTGTTTTACAATTAGATTCCAAACAAACATAAATATCTTGTTTAAAGAATAGAGAATGTGAGATAAAATAATCATTTTATTTCCACTGTTCAATTGAAGTATTGTTATATTTTTAACAATCTGTATAAGAATGATTTAATAATGTAAAGAAGAATGTCTCAAAATATTTAAAAAAATGATGGATAAATCGAAAGATTATTGTCGTGGTACGATGAAATTGTACGCAATGAGGGGAATGGTCGTTTGTGGAGAAACATAAGCATATGAGTTTTTTAATAGAAAATATAATTTCGATATGATACAACTTACTTAATAATTTGCCTCATTTTACTAGTAATTTAGACGTGAATGGTCGTTTGTGGAGAAACATAAGCATGTGAATTTTTTCTTTAATAGAAAATATAATTTCGATATGATATAACTGAAAGTGTTATGCCTTTTCGGTAATATTTTGATAGTCTAGGGTTTGAGTTGTAAGTATTAAAAGTTAATAATCATAAAGAAACGAAAAACGAGTTTTGGTTACCAGAATCAATGTAGTTGAAAACCAAAACCCTAATAGCCGTCAAAAGAAAAACAAAGAACGAAAAACAGTTTTCGTTCTTCTCAAATCCCGTACCAAAAGTTGAAAGCAGATTCGATCTCGACGTGGATACGAGTAGAGGGCTTGTGCTATCAAGTCTCATATCCGACAATCACATATTCAACGTTAACAGGTATATTCGAAATCATTTCTAAATCTGTTCATCGTTGAACCCCGAAAACAATCCGAACATGATTAGATCTAACTATTCGGGTTGATAAAAACACGCTTTCACACCCCAAATCAACCCAATATGGTATTAGAGCGTCTGATCGTCTGTTTAGTTTTTTGGATTTTTGTGAAAAAATTGGATCGAAATTCGTGATTGGCGGTGGGCGCGTAGCGCACGCGAAGAACCGCACGAGCCACGAAGGAGAAGCGTCGCTCGCCCGAAAATCGACGAAGGAGAAGCTTCTTGCTCCCATCACGAAGGCCGTCCGCCAGAGCGGCGAGAGGCGATTTGTTTCGCGCAAGGGTCTGGAGCAGGCGGTCGAGCGTGAGGTGGAGGAAGAGGGACAGAGTTGCAGGGGTCGGCGAGTGGCAAGATAGTCGCGACGGTCTGGAAGGCCGTTAGTGGCGAATCACTGCGACTACAGCAGGGCGAGTGAGCGGACCTATCTTCCTTAGCGGTCGTCCTGCTCCAGCACCAGCCGTAGCTCTGCCTCGCCCGAGCGTTCGCCGTTTTCAGCCCGACCGAGTCCTGCCTCCTACGACAAAAAGGGCGGCGGCAAAGGGGCGGCGTGGTTAGGTTATTTCCTAACCTTAACCCTAATTTAAAAAATTAACAAAAAAATTAAAATTAAAGAATTTTAATTTTAAAAATTAATAATTGAGTTCTTAGACGATAAATTTTTTATCGTTAGGCTTTTCCTTCATCGTAGACGTTTGAATAAGTTTTAGTTTACATGGTACGACCTGACTACCAGAAGGCATGTAGTTCAAAAATTCGATTCATACGTCTATGACATCATATGTCTAGTGGGAGGGAACAATTAGTTTTTGTAAACGCCTGGACTACCCAGGGGACGTGAACTTAATTGTTATCCGATCATGAGCTGAAGGATGAACTCAACTATATCGATAGGAACGACCTGACTACCAGGTGACTATGTGATATATAGCCGAAGTTAATTCACTATAAATTTTATGGGGATAACTACCAAGGGGCTCAAACATATAGTTATAGATAGATGCTAATAGAAATAAGATTTCTAATGTTATTGTAACATTGATTAGCAAAATATATATCATTTAGATGAAGTCAATGTCTTTATTATATATGCGATGTCTAACTCTCTGCTGTAAATTTTCCTTTCGTTTTCAGATCTCCTGAGAATTTCTCAATTCAACTTACGTCCAATCCTCGAGACCAACAAGTTGGTTGGTGAGAACTTCAACGAATGGCAACGCAATTGCACCTGGTGTTGACACATGAGAAACCGATCGATGTGATCGACAAACCGACTCCTCAAGTGCCAGACCCAGCGAATGACGAGGCTTTCACTGAATACACCAAGTACGAAGAAAAGTGCATCACTGTCAAGTGCCTCATTTTGGCGTCAGTGAGTGGCGAACTCCACAAGCAACACGAGCATATGGATGCCAAGCAGATCATGAAGCATCTTAAGAAGATGTTCGGTGAGCAGAGTCGGATAGCAAGGTCCAAGCTGTCAGGGACTTCTTTCAAGTCCGCTCTGAGTGAGGGATCTCCTGTGGGACCCCATGTTCTTCGGATGATTAGTCTGAATAGCAAGGTAGCTGTCAGGGACTTCTTTCAAGTCCGCTCTGAGTGAGGGATCTCCTGTGGGACCCCATGTTCTTCGGATGATTAGTCTGATAGAATAGCTTAAGAAGCTCGGGTGTACCTTCTGCAATGAGATGCAACAGGAGATGATTGCACTCACTTCCAGAGTCCTTCTCCCCGTTCGTGGTCAACTACAACATGAACAACCTGAGACACATTAAGGTTTGGGGTTGTTCGGCCTTCGTTAAGAGATATTATTTCTACCACCCGTCTGAGCACAAAGTGTTTGTGGCCAGAACGACAACCTTTCTTGAAAGAGAATTCCTTGAGGAAGGAATTCATGGTGGACAAATAGTTCTTGACGAAATTCAAGAACCCGACGAACCAACACATGCTCAGGAACATGAGATGTCAAACGAGTGATCTTGGCTGGGTGATACGTTGTTAGGCTTCGGGGCTTCTCCTTCTTCAAATGTTGAAGTGACAGTGCCCGTTCAGGAACAAGTTCAGGAATCTGTTCAAGAACAAGTCCAACAAGATATCCTAGTGCAAGTTGAACCTGCTATACAGGCTTTCTTGAGAAGGTCAACACGTTCTCAACGTGCACCTGACAGACTTAATTTGATGGTGCAAGAGGACGTGGTTGGTCATAGAGATGACGACCCGTTGACATTCCAAGAAGCCATACAAGGCCCCGATTCTAAGAAATGGTGGAAAGCCATGGAATCCGAGATGGAATCTATGAAGATCAACAAAGTATGGACTTTGGTTGATTCTTCACGGATTTCAGACCGATCAGTTGTAAATGGGTTTACAAGATGAAGATTGGAGCAGACGGGCAGGTAGAGACCTATAAAGCTCGTCTAGTTGCCAAGGGGTATAATCAACGAAAAGGGATTGACTATGAAGAAACGTTCTCTCCTGTGGCAATGCTCAAATCTATTCGAATTCTGCTTGCGATAGCGGCATTCTATGACTACGAGATTTGGCAAATGGACGTGAAAACAACTTTCCTTAACGGAGAGCTCCAGGAAGAGGTTTTCATGACTCAACTTGAGGGTTTCACGTCGCCAACTCAAGGTCATATGTATGCAAGCTCTAGAGGTCTATTTATGGACTGAAGCAAGCTTCTCGAACCTGGAACATTCGCTTTAACAAGGCAAATGAAGAGTTCAACTTTGTTAGATGCGATGAAGAGCCCTGTGTGTACAAGAAGTTTAGTGGGAGCACGGTTGTCTTCCTTGTGCTTTATGTGGATGACATATTGCTCATGGGGAATGACATTCCGGTGTTACAAGAGACGAAGTCATGGTTGTCTGATTAGTTCTCCATAAAGGATCTAGGAGAAGCAGCCTATATTCTGGGAATACAGATCTATAGGGATAGATCGAAGAGGTTTCTTGGATTGTCACAATCCCAGTACATTTACAGTATCGTGAGAGATACAACATGGAAAGTTCCAAGAAGGGCTATCTATCGATAGGCAATGGAATTTCTCTTTCTAGGAAGGATTTTCCTAAGACTCGGGAGGAAAGAAAACACATGAGTCGGCTTCCCTACGCTAGCATAGTGGGAGCCATCATGTACTCCATGACGTGTACTAGGCCTGACGTAGCCTACGCACTAAGTGTAGTGAGTAGATATCTGGCAGATCCTGGTGAGGAACACTTGAAGGTTGTTAAGAACATCCTTAAGTACTTGAGAAGGACTAAGGACCAGTTCCTCATTTATGGTGGTTCTAACTTGGAGTTAGAAGGATTTACTTATGCGAGTTTCTCGACAGACAAAGATGACAGTCGGTCCATTTCAGGCTTTGTATTTTGTCTGAATGGAGGCGCAGTAAGTTGGAAGAGTTCCAAACAGGCTACTATAGTCGATTCGGTGACTGAAGCAGAATATATAGCGGGTTGCGAAGCAGCTAAAGAAGCGGGTTGGATGAGAAATTTCATAGATGAACTTGGTGTGGTACCTTCGATAAAGGAAACCGTTCCTCTATTGTGTGATAACACCAAAGCTATTGCTCAGGCGAAGGAACCACGGTCTCATCATAAATCGAAGCATTTCTGTGGAAGTTTCACCTGATACGAGAGATCATAACGCGTGAGGACGTGCAAATCCAGAAGGTGGATGGAAAGGAAAATTCAGCAGATCCATTCAAGAAGATGCTTGGGTCAAAGGAGTTTGACAAGCATAAGCTGAGGATCGGATTGAGAGAGATGACTAGCTGGCATTAGTTTATGGACTTGTAACGAGTTGTACATTTTAGACATCGATTATATTTTTATATTATATGGCATTATTTTCATTTGACGAGTTTTCATAGTTGTATGATAGAGTCCAAGATTAAATCTGAACTTGACATTATGATAGAGATCATAATAAAGAGAGTCAAGTTTTGGTATGATTTAATCTGAATTGTTTTTGTTCGTAGGATCACTACTCGGACTTTAGTGATCCGGAAAGAACAACATGTATATGATAAGTTTCTATGGTGAAAGAAATCAGTAGATCTCTTTTAGTGAATCATATATGTGGGTGATACACATGATGATGTGATCACTGAACTGACCTAAAGGGAGAAATGTTAAATGGTCGAATAATCAATGAACTTTCATTAAGATTTCTTCAGATAGTTTGATAGTTATTTTTTCCTTAGACCTGAGATCAGCATAGTAACTAGCATCTTATCTATTATTCTTTGATTCTAGATACCTAGTATCTTAGAGTACTAGTTGAATAGATATTGGGAATAATTAGATATTTGCATAGTTAGTGACTGATCAAGATGGGATCCATCAACTCTTGGTAAGAGTTTGAGCTCTATGTTGTCAGTAATCGCAATGACTGTACGAATCTCTGGCCAAAGTGCATTGAATGAATGAAAAAAGGTGTTTCTTAGGTTCATTCATCAGTCAGTTGTGATTGACATGAGACATAGTTGATGATCTGTAAGGCTGACAGTTATGACCATGCCTAGGATGCATCCGGAGCTGTAAAGATGGAAGGAAATACTAACGTCAACTTCACCATGGTTTGTTTTGGATAAGATTGTTACTCAAATGAGTAAGGATGTTGCTTCACGCTATCCGGTCGTTGGGGAGTGTTGCTAGACACCAACCTCGATTAGTTAGTTAATTAGTGGAGACTAATTGGCTATCGGTTTAGTGATGAACCTATGAGGTCACACGCATACGAGTGTCTCGATATCTGCTTGTGATTGTTAGACAATCAGTGTGGAATACAATTATATTCATCCGCTAGCACCGAAGAATATAATTGTATTTGGTTTTCTTTTGGGGTTAGTACATCAGATGTACATGCAAGTATATGTATGGAGATACATATATTTTGACTGTTTGAAATATTACATAAAGTCAAGTGGGAGATTGAAAGTGTTATGCCTTTTCTATAATATTTTGATAGTCTAGGGTTTGAGTTGTAATTATTAAAAGTTAATAATTATAAATAAACCAAAAACGAGTTTTCGTTATCAGAATAAATTTAGTTGAAAATCAAAATCCTAATAGCCGTCAAAAGAAAAACAAAGAATGAAAAACAATTTTCATTCTTCCCGAATCCCACACCAAAAGTTGAAAGCAGATCCGATCTCGGAGTGGATACGAGTAGAGGGCTTGTGCTATCAAGTCTCATATCTGACAATCACACGTTCAACGTTAACAGGTATATTCGAAATTGTTTCTGAATCTGTTCGTCGTTGAACCCCGAATCCGTACATGACTAGATCTAACTATTCGGGTTGATAAAAACATGCTTCCGCACCCCAAATCAACCAAACAATAACTTAGTTAATAATTTTCCATATTTCACTAGTAATTTAGACGAGAATGGTCGTTTGTGGAGAAACATAAGATGTAAGTTTTTTTAATAGAAAATATAATTTCGATATGATATAACTTACTTAATAATTTGCCTTATTTTACTAGTAATTTAGATAATCGCTTACCTGACCAAAGCAAAACAATGACTCTTTATTTTACGAATTTCCTTAACAATATAATTAAATTTATAAAGTTAATTTTTTAATATAAAATTTGATTTTATTCATATTAAAAGTTATTTTATTTTGATTATTTTAACATGGATATAGCAGTAGTTGACCTAAAAATGTAATTTGTGGTTTAATTCTATTTACATATTAGACTAAAAAACCTTCTATCTCAACGCAAGACTTACACACACCAAACAGACACATCTCAGACAAAAGGTTTACTAATGGAAAATCCTCTATAACAACCCAAGTCTTTCAATTACCGAAACCACGTCTCTCAAGCATAGGGTTTGATCAAGTTGAACTCTCTGAGTCAAACAGAGGTTTAGCCTTCTTTTTGATACCGTATGCAACTCTTGTCCTGCAACGGTCTTCTAACGGTCACTTATTACGAACTCATCTTTAATCTTGTTAGTTGAGTTCAAGATTGGGGTCAAGAATGTACTTCTCTCATTGTATAAATATACATGTGTATTACTCGAAGGATCAATAAGAAAAGGTTCCAAAAAACACAAAATTCGTTCAAGTTTCTTCTTCTTCTTTCTTTCTTTATTTCAAATTCTTATTGTTCACATGGTATCAAAGCTTCAGATCTAGGAAAATTAAATTTTCTCAATCATGGATGCATCAATTACCTTTCCTGTTCCAGTTCATATTATTATCTCAAATTTTGTTACCATAAAACTCAATGACTCAAGTTTTCTGTTTTGGAAGACACAAGTTTAGTCATATCTCCGCAGTCAGAAACTTCTTGGGTTCATCAATGGATTAACTCAAGAACCTCCTTAATTCATCACTGAGCAAAAGAATGGAGTTTCAACATAAATACCAAATCCTATTTATGATCTTTGGTTACAAACGGATCAACTCATCAAATCCTGGATTATAGGTACTCTGTCAGAAGAAGTTTTTAGTGACATTGTTGGAATGGATTCCACGATCAACACTACAAGAAAATAAGGATTTTGGGACTGAATTTGCGGACTGAGTCAGCCGTCCCTAAATTTAGGGACGGATTAGGGACTACTTAAGGACGGAATAATAAATTCTTCCCTAATCTGTCTGCAAATTTGCAGACCGCAGAGTAGTCCCTAAGTCGTCCGTAATTCAGGACAGATTCGGGACTAATTTTAAGGCCATCCGCAATTTGCGTACCGATTCACTACCCGTCTGCAATTTGCAGACGGCTGAGCAATCCGTCCACAAATTGCGGACGGTTTGGGGACGACCTAATCGTCCGTCCAGAATTTCCGGACGGATTCACAAACCGTCCGCAAATTCCAGACGTATTCGGGACGATTCGTCGGGAAATATTCATCTTAGTCCGCAATCCGTCCAGAATCGGTCTTAAAATTTTCTATTTAATCTCTCATCTTCTACCTGTTTCTCACACACAAAACTCATATATTTCTCTTTATATCTTGTTATTGTTTGTGATTATAATGGCATCGTCGTCGAGATCGAATATTTTCGTTTCGAGACAGTGGATGTATAGAAGAATTGATCCAGAAACTCAAAGTGTATCGAAGGAGTTTGTAGAAGGCCTTACACAGTTTATGACGGTGGCGATAAATCAACAAGTTTATAGAGAAAACGGTAAGTTGGTTTGTCCATGCGTAAAATGCAAAAATGAAAAATTCGTTAATGAGAAAACCGTTTGGAATCATCTCTAGTTAAGAGGGTTTACTCCAAATTATTTTATTTGGTTATCTCATGGAGAGAATTTTGCACCATGACCCAGTAATGTTGTGGAAAATTTTAGTAGGGTTATCGTAAATCATGAAGTGTCTCAGACTTTTCAAGATGTAGAAAACCTTTATGTAGAAATGGAGCAAAATGTATTCGTCGAAAGAAACGAATATGAAAATATTGAAGAAGATCCGAATGAAGAAGAAAAAACTTTTTTTGAAATGTTAGAAAATGCTAGGCATCCACTCTATGATGGTTGTAGAAGTGGTCTGTCACGGTTGTCTTTATCTGCACGGTTGATGAATTTGAAGACTGAAAATAATCTTTCTCATAATTGCATGGATTCTATATCGCAATTAGTAAGAGATTATTTGCCCGAAGATAATAATGCAGTCGAGTCATATTATGAAACAAAGAAGATGATGAGATCATTGGGTTTATTGCCGTATCAAAAGATTGATGTTTGCCAAGACAACTGTATGATTTTGGAAAAGATCGATTTTATTTGACAAGAAATGGAAAATCGGTTCCGTTTCGTCGTATGTGGTATTTACCAATTACAGACAGGATAAAAAGATTGTATCAATCAGAGAAGACTGCAAGCGACATGAGATGGCATGCCGAGCATTCAAGTCCTGACGGAGGAATGTGTCATCCCTCAGATGGTGAGGCATGGAAACACTTTAACAAGGTATATCCTGAGTTGCAGCTGAGAGTCGAAATGTTTATTTAGGCCTTTGCACTGATGGTTTTAATCCATTCGGGATGTCTGGGAGAAATTATTCATTGTGGCCAGTTATTATGACACCGTATAATTTACCACCAGATATATGCATGAAGCGTGAGTTTTTGTTCTTAACAATATTGATTTCCGGGCCTAATCATCCAAAAAGAAATTTGGATATATTTCTTCAACCACTAATTGAATGAATTGAATGAATTATGGAATGAATTACAAAAGATCCTGAATCATCTATTTCTTCACAACCCAGAAGGTCTACTTGTTGATACATAAAAAAATACATTAGACGAGTCTGAATATACTAATACAGAGTTACAAACCAATTTTTCTGCATCTTCAAATACTCATCCTATGATTACCAGACTAAAATATGGTATTATCATGCCTAATCCTCGTTATATTCTTCTAAGTACCACAAGTTCTCCTCAAGAACAAAACAAACTACTCGCTCATGCGTCCGTAAACAAACATAAACGAAATAGAAGGTCTAAGGAACATGAAAACCAAACGAAAACGAAGTGTGGGGTTGATCTCCAATGCTCCTTGTAAGTCTCATTCGCAAGAACCTCCTCTTTCTCTCTACTCTCTCTCCTCCATCAAGAACTGAAAACTTAGTGAACGAGCTCGACCTCTCGCTCCTCTCTTTTTCTTTCCTCCCTCTTTTCTTTCCTTTTCTCCCTTCAGCCGTTCAGTTCTTCCTTTTGTTGCAGCAGCCACCGATTAAGAACACTACGGGTTTCGGGATACCGGGAATCGCAAGGATGTAACAACAAAAGATCATAAACCTATCGAACTATCTTGACAACGGGGAATTCATACTCTAAAATGTGGAGTGATTCTGCCGAGCCTAAACCTCCTAACCATAATTACGTGCAATCCTACCTTCCAGCAGTGATTAACTCGTGACTACGATAGCGTTAAGCGCACAATCCTAATTCCTAATCCGATTAACCGACCGGTCAGATTCTCATTAATCAAACTTAATTTACAATCAACAGTTCCGGATTCATATTTTAACCTTCCAGCAAAACATGAATTCCTAAGTTACTGAGCGGGTAACACTAGTATGAACGTTTACGATGTTGATTGTAAAACCAAATATCAAGAAAAGTTCGATAAATCGAGCATTAGCGCATAATTCGCACATCCATTACGAAACCGATATCCCTAGCCCATAGTTAGGAATCTACTCACTCATGGATTTTACTGTCAAACAAGATAACATAACCCTAAACATGACAAAATCTAGGAAATACGATTCCTTGATCTTCCCTATCTTGTTACCGAAGTCCGGATTGATGCTTCTCTCCTTCTCCAGCTTCTCCCGAGCCTTTCCTGATGAGTTACAAGCCTCTCCTTTCCCTAGCCGTCGCCCTCTCGTCTCTGGAACTCATTGCCCGCTCTCTTTTGCTCGTTCAAACTCTAAAAACAGGTTGTTGCGAGAAAGGCGGCCCGCGCGGGCATATGTTTCACCCGGTCGTGCTGAAGGCAGCCCGAGCGTGAGTGTCTAGCCCGAGCGGGGAATATAGTACCCGAATATGGTCTACCAGCCTCAGTCGTGTTCACTCTCGGGGATTTTCAGTCCTAATTGCAGCCCGAGCGGGTTCCCTGTTGCAGCCCGAGCGGGCATGGTCACCCGATCATGTTCTCTTCGTGCCCGGGTCGTGCGAAGTCTTCTGTAGTTATCCCCATAGCTTTTACCCGAGCGGGTAGAATTCTTGCCCGAGCGGGCTCACTTCATTCCATGCCTTTGCTCCTTTCGCTCGATGCTCGGGTGTTCCATTTTGTTCTATGGCCTGAATTTTGCTCCGAGTGATTTGTATCTTCTAATATGTGCGGTTTAATCCAGGAATTTGCATTTTAACGCTCGTTTAGGCCTTTGATCATCTCATTTTCATACATTTTTCTTGCACGATTTTAGAGATGTTTATGATATATATGTGTTGCTTTACGTATGATTCCGTATCCGTTTTACTTGTTTTCGTGTTTTCATGTTCTTACGGGTTTTTATGCGTATTCGGTTCATTTTAGAGCTAAAGGACGTGCACGAGACAAAGTACCAATATTGAGGATCATCACGTGACAAACGGGACGAGAATTGGCAAGGAATAGCCACTACCCGCGCAGTGAATGGAGATATCGGGATACAAACACGAGTAAATGAAGCAAAACTAAGAAAAACCACTCTCCTATCAGCTATGCAAGGTCAGCATCCAAAGAATCATAAACCAGAGAATAGAAATGGAAGCAATGGCCGCTTACAAAAAAATGGAAACAATGGCCGCTTACAAAAATAGAAACTTTCGTTGGTTGGAGCAAAAATGGAAAATTTCGGTTGCTAGAACAAAAGTAAGAAGATCACGGTTGGAACATGAAAAGGAAACATGGTTTATAAAAAATAGGAGCAAGTTGCTAGAAAAAATGTAAACTTTCAACCGCCTACACAAAAATGGAAAGATTGCCGCCTACACTAGAATTGGAAATACCAACCGTCAAAGATAGAAAATGGAAATGGCTGATAGAAAAATTAATGGAAATGCAAGAACAAGAAAGAAGGCAGAAAAACAAAGAGGAAAAGAAGGAAAAAGGAAAAGGAAATCGTTGCTGCACAAGAGGAAAAGGAAATACAAGCTGATGAAGAAAATAGAAACCGAAAAAATGGAAACTAGTGAAAAAGGAAATTTAGCAAAACAAGAAAAGGAACGTGTTGGCTACTTAAACCAAATGGAAATATGGTTAAATAAGAGAAAGAGGAGCTACATGGATGAAAAATAAAGAGGAAACGTTGACAATTACATAAGAATGGAAAAACAAGAGATGAAAAAACTCGGAAAAGGAAAACTGCAATTGCTGTAAGAAATAGAAATTCCAGCCACTAGAGAGGAAAGAAAGGGGACGGCCAATGCGGAAAGATTAGAGGAAAGGAAAGAGGAGAAATAGGGAAAAAAGGGGAGAGCTTCAGCAGCCCAATTCGTACAGAAACGAAGAGAAAAAAGACAGAGGACACGTAGAGAGAAGAAGGGGGTTCTTGCGAAGGAGAATTACGAGAAGCATTGTAGATCAACTTCACACTTCGGTTTCGTTTGGTTCTCATGTTCCTTAGACCTTCTATTTCGTTTATGATTGTTTATGGACGCATGAGCGAGTAGTTTGTTTGTTCTAGGAAAAGGGATTAGCCCATGGCTATCCCGAAACCACTTTTGATTTATCTTTGAATGCATCTTCCCGTTTTCGTTTATCTACTCTTTATCTGATTGCTTAAATGACTTTGTGTTTACAAAGGCCACGTAGATGCATGTGTTAGGGGTTACGAGAAGGACCGAAAGGAGAATTCTAGTCCTAGAAGATCAGGTTTAGAACAACCGAGGTTAGGCCACGAAAGTAGGGTAGCAGCGGTTGAGGGTAAAACGGATGAATCACAGATCTTATGGGTTTAGTTTAGGGTGTCAGCCACGAAAGTAGGGGGCAACTTGACTAGATCACGTGTCTATGCCTCGAGAGAGGGTAGATATCATATTAGGATCATCTGCCTTAGATAACTTGACTGGGATTGCATGATAGATAGATTGATTGTTGGTTTCGGTAGTCTTGTGGTGAAACCGGCTTCCTGGAACGTTTGTCTCATTCTTAAGAAGTAGTTTGTTTATTTGTTTTTAGTATTTCGTTCTTAAAACCATATTTCGTTCGTTAGCAAGTTTGATTCATAGTTCGAGTTTAAACCAAATTCAATGCGGATGTGGGGACCGCGATCAACGAGCTCAAAACTCAAATGGAATCCTTGAGCAACCATGTGAAGAGTTTAGATAACTCCGTAGCACAACAAGCTGCCTCATCCTCTCGGAATCCCGGACAGTTTCCAGGTAAACCCGAATTGAACCCGAGAGAGTATGTGAACGCTATTTCTGTGTGCAGCACTGATATGATCAAGGATTCATTCTCGAAAGAGCGAGGGAATGCTGCTGGTATGCCCATGAATAGAGGAAAAGGTAAGGTTGCGATTATGGAAGGAGTTGAATCAGATTTAGACAAACCATATGTTGCTCCACCGACATACAAACCTCCTATACCGTTTCGGCAACGGTTGGTGAGCAGTAAGAATGAAGAACGAGTGGGCAGATTCGTGGAGGGTATCAAGAAGCTTGACATCAACATCCCATACGTGGAAGCCCTCCAAAAGATGCCTAATCATTCCAAACTCATCAAAAGGTACTGTCCAAAGAGAAGCACATCGAAGAGAACGAGACTGTAGCACTCACCGAGGAATGCAGTGCTATCCTTCAGAACAAGCTGCCACCAAAGTTGAAGGACCCCGGAAGCTTCTCCATTCCATGCACAATAGGTAATATTGATATTGATAATACTTTGTGCGATTTAGGGGCAAGCGTGAGCATCATGCCACACTCAGTTTTCAAGCGGATGGACTTCGGGAATCTGAAACCTACGAAGATGTCTCTACGACTCGCGGATCGTTCGGTAAGATATCCGGTAGGAATTGTTGAAAACGTTCCCACCATGGTAGGTAAGCTTTGCATTCCCACTGATTTTGTTGTACTTGAAATAAAGGAAGATGCTATGACACCTATTATTCTTGGTAGGCCGTTCTTAGCTGCTGCAGGTGCCTTGATAGACGTACAACAAGGAAAGCTGTCTTTACGTGTCGGAGATGAGACGATCGAATTCAACCTGTCCAGCCCCATGAACGGACCCTTATCCAAGGAGTCTTGCCTTAGAGTTGATTCGCTGGATGAATTATCAAAAGACACGCTTGATCAAGTGAGTATGCCCGATTCTCTTCTATGGTATTTGACACGAGTTTGCGATAATGCAGGATTTACGGACGAAGGAGCTGAGGTATACACGAAATTCATGAGTGCTATTGAAGCACTAGGAGACGTCCCACGTGAGAAGATGCCACATGAAATGCATGCTGGTTTCGCAATGGAGAAGACGTCCAAACTTGAGCCCGATCCTCCGCCGTCTTCTTTTCGGTATGAGTATGTTGAATGCAATAAAATATATCCTGCTGTTTTGAATGCTAACTTGAGTGCAGATGAGATGAGAAAACAACGCACTTGCGTAAAGAAACGTAGGAGACTCAGCTCTTCAATATGTATGCACGGAAATAATACGGAAGACAACCACAAACCTTCCACCGAAACTCAAAGTAGGCTGCACCCGCACTTGCACGAGGTAATGGAAAAAGACGTCATAAAACTTTTCAATGCAGATACCATTTATCCAACCTCGGGCAGCGAACGAGTGAATCCCGTGCATGATGTGCCAAAGAAAGATGTAATGACTAAGGGATGTCACGATAAGAAGATCCTACCTCATGACTTCTAACAAGGTGACTTGGTTCTACTATTTAATTCTCATCTTAAGCTTTTCCCGGGCAAACTACGGTCCCGTTGGTCTGGTCCTTTTTAGGTATGAGAGGTATTCCCGCATGGAGCAGTAGAACTTTGGAGCGAGACGAGTGGGACATTCAAAGCTAATGGACAGCGGCTAAAGCTCTACCAAGCCGCTCAACCGATCGAAAGTGGAAACTTCATTTCCCTTTCCGATCCACCCGTCGCACACGCATGACGAATGGAGACGTCAAAGCTTAAAGATGTTAAATAAGCGCTTTCTGGGAGGCAACCCAGTTGTTTGATTTTATTAGTTTTTAGTTTGAGACTCGGTTATTTGTTTTCGATTTAAAAAAACAAAAAAAAAACAGAAAAAACACAAAAAAATACCACCAAAAACGTGCTACACTTCCCTTACCTTCCATCGGAGCTTCACGTCGAGGACGCCGTTCAATCCAAGTCTGGGGGAGCAGCTCACGTTTGTCAGGTGATTTCGTTTCATTTTCTTTCATCTTCCCTTTGACTTTGTAGTTTTTAGGTTATTTTTGTGGTTTTTAGTTTGTTTTTGTTTTTATGAGTCAGAGTCGTCCCAGGCACTTGTCCGGTGTCACGTTTTGAGATGAACCCTGAACCTAGGATGCTTAAGAAGTTGGCCTTTTCCATGAGATTTTGAATGTTTGAGCTAGATTTTCCCTATGCGTTAGAGCTTATTAGTCGGCTGAAAAACAATAGGTCGTAGTTCTTTGGGAATCCTAGTGTTGCTTGTGGGGGGTTTAGACGAGGTTGCTAGGCTAGTTTATCGTTTATTCTCTCTATCCAGATGGTCATACTTCGTGTAGACGATGCTTTACTTTACTTTTCTATGAGGATTATTATATCGTATGAGATCGAGCTTATTTGCAGATTAAGAACGCACACTAACATTCCGCTGTCGATAGAAATAATGCCTAAAACGCATGATCTAAAATCGATATGAGTTCATCGGCCTTGATACTCGTTCGATGGCTCGGGTCTAAGTGGTGGGTTGGCGATCATCTTTCTACGTCCTAAGGGCATGGCACAAATAAAAGCCGCCTACTCCGCTGCACTCTTAAACGAGATGCATGACTATACCGTCATCGGTAGTCTGGGTCTAAGTAGAGGCTGGATCCCTTCAAATCTGACGTCCTAGAAGCCTAGTGTGTATGCAAAGAAAAAAAAGAAAAAAAAGAAAAAAAATAATAACAAAAAAAAAAGGGAAACGAAAAAAGAAGTCATAAAAGAAAATAAAAAGAGAAAGAAAAAGAAAAAAACGAATAAAGAAAGAAAGAAGCTCGGAAAAGAAACAAGTATCCTCGGTTGTTCTAGGTTTAACATTGTCTGAAGTCTTGTTTGGTGGAGAGAGTCACGGTGGTTTGTTTAGTTTTTCTTTGATTTACTTTTACATGGGTAGCCTTGGTGAACCTAGGATGAAGACCGAAAACTTAATTAGACCGAATTTTCTCTC
>CM071861.1:1755660-1771228 GCA_036759665.1 Gynandropsis gynandra | reverse complement strand
TTCCGGATTCATAATTTAACCTTCCAGCTAAACATGAATTCCTAGGTTACTGAGCGGGCAACACTAGTATGAAACGTTTACGATGTTGATTGTGGAACCGAATATCAAGAAAGTTTCAAAACATCTAAGCATTAACGCATGATTCAAACATCCATTACAAATCCGAGATCCCTAGCCCATAGCTGGAAATCTACTCACTCATGGCTCCTACTGTCAAACAAGGGAAAACACAACCCTAAATGATAAAATCTAGGAAATACGATTCCTCGACCTTCCCTATCTTGTTACCGAAGTCCGGATTGATGCTTCTCCCCTTCTCCAGCTTCTCCCGAGCCTTTCCTGATGAATTAAAAGCCTCTCATTGCCTTAGCCGTCGCCCTCTCATCTCTGGAACTCATTGTCTTCTCTCTTTTGCTCGTTCAAACTCTAAAAATAGGTTGTTGCCAGAAAGGCGGCCCGCGCGGGCACAACTTGACACTCGGTCGTGCAAAAATCAGCCCGGTCGTGTACACTTATCAGCCCGATCGGACATGCGTTACCCGACCATGTGGTCTACCAGCCCGAGTCGTGTACACTTTCGGAGAATTTAAGTCTTAATTGCAGCCCGAGCGGGTTCCCTGTTGCAGCCCGAGCAGGCATGGTCACCGGACCATGTTCACCTTGTGCCCGGGTCGTGTGTAATCTTCTATAATTATCCCCGTAGCTTTTTCCCGAGCGGTTAGCCTCCTTGCACGAGCGGGCTCACTTCATTCCATGCCTTTGCTCCTTTCGCACGATGCTCGGGTGTTCCATTTATTTCCGTGGCTTGAATTTCGCTTCGAGTGATTTGTATCTTCCAATATGTGCGGTTTAATCCAGGAATTTACATTTTAATGCTCGTTTAGGCCTTGTCTCCGTAAAACCTGAAAACCAACAAAATGGCGTATATAAAGAACATTCGTCTCGGATTTTGTAACTCGTGCTATGAAATCTATGCGAAAATGATACAAATATCTAGCATAAAACTGATACATTCTACGTGTTATCAAACTCCCCCAGACTTGAACCTTTGTTTGTCCTCAAACAAAACTAAAGCCAAGTATAAGAAGAGTCTAACAATGATGGATACTAGCACGAAAAATTCGAAGGATTAGTCATTGTGCAAAACAACGCGTCACATGAACGTAAGCCTAAGCGTACTGAGTTCAGACTTATATCAACCGAAAGTTACGAGCCATGCAATCCTACCAATAATCTAAGTCTATTTTACAACCCTAGACAACGTCCAAGCGATCTCCATACCAATTCCCCTAAGCTTAAGATATCATTAAACTCGTTTTCTTGTTCTTATTCTTTTTTTCGATACTTAGATCCACACTTGGTTTCAAGGACGTCGAAGTCGAAGAGAGATGGATTTCTACTTAGACCCAGGCTGCCTATGGCACACTCATAAGGTCGTGTAACCTTAACGGAGTGAAGAGGTGCGTTATTGAAGAACATTTTTTTCGATAGATTACGCATCTCTCTAACCTTTAGGACGTAGAATAGCGCCTCAACCCACCACTTAGACCTGAACCATCGATCTTGATGTACTCATGTCAATGTAAATCTGAAATAGTTAGAAACTTTTCCGAGATGACAGCAGAGTATAAGCGTGTGGAATCTAGTGACTCATGAACGGTAAAGATATATAAAACAAGCAAGGGATAAACGGTATACACGGAGATATGAATACTTAGTACTGAAACCTAGGAGGTGAATGCAACTATAGATCATGGTTTCACGCACAACTACTTGACTAATCGGTATCCAAAAGACTTCTAAGCAAACATAGACTATTGTTCACGATTCGACAAGGTCACAAAATAGTGACTAAACTCGAGAATTCGTACTAGGTATCCATCTATTATTGCTAATCCTAACCCTAATCGCAAATATGTCACTCATAAAAAAATCGTATCACTCAAAAGAGTACCCCCAAAACCTGAACGGAACACAGTCCCGGTGTTCGAGATCTATGAGAGGTACCCGCATGCCAAAAACTCGAGAGAATATAAGAAATAAGAACGAGTACACCTGGTGTATTTTGCATTCCGAATTTGTGATACATCCGAATGTTATACTCTCTTGCTCTATTGCAGGTGTTATCGTGAAGAACCTGTGATGAGAATCATGCAACGCAAAAATAGAGAAGAAAGTACTACGTCAATAAGTCCGATAGAGCGAACATAAGCGCGAAAACGAAAATGAAATAAAATAAGAAAATAGGTCCATAAAGCAAGAAATAGAAAAAGAAAAAAGAAAAGGAAAAAGGAAAATGGTGGCCTAATAATCCTCTTCCTCTCCACCACGGGTGGTCGAGAGGTCTGCTGGCTCGGCAGATGTCTCTTCCCCAGGTGGGAAGTAAATGACTGCAACTCGTACGGGATGTGTGGGCGGTATCGAATAGTGCCTGCATGGTAGTCCTGCGGAATCGGCACGTACGGCTCCGAATAATGTTGTATGATCAGCTACTGGTATCGACGAATGCACTCCGTGAGATAGTACGTGTGCTGGATGGACTGCTCCTGGAACTGCTGTTGCTCCGCATATCTCACAGCCTCGATGTCGTACCTCGCCGCCTCGAGGTCATATCGCTGCTTTGCCATGATGGACTGATATCTGCTCTCCTCCGCAACATACCTGAGAACATCGGAGACACCTTCCATAGAAGGGAAGTCAGAGTGGTGATGACGTTAGTCGGGGCGGGTTTGAGAATGAGTGGTGCGTCGGCTGCGCTGTCTAGACATCGATGGTCCTAGTGCAGCGGCTGGAGCTGGATCTACCTCACCTAGTCCCGGGCCAACGTGTCCGAAGGCGGGATCGATCCTGAAGCGTATGCCCTCCTCGTCTAATCTCGGCATCTGCATCTCATCGAGATCAACCTCCAAGATTCGACCGTGTTCATCCTTGTAGCTCCAAATAACTCTGTGTCGATCGATCGATATTGCCCGTCGGTTGCACAAGTTCTGGAGGTTCAGCTCGGACTCCTCATCAATCTTATCCTCCGTCAGGATGCCAAGGTTGATCCCAACTCTACGTGCTATCATCGTGACTATCCCACCACAAATAATCTTCGTGTTTGTGCTGCATTTCTTGGTGGCAATGTCGTGGAAGTGTCGCATAACCAGCGATGCCAAGTCGACATCGAGTACGTCCCACTCGTCATCATCGAAGTCTGTGTGTACCGCACGCCTAAGGTATGCCAACTCCGTGTGGTTCACTCCGCCTTGTGCTCCTTTTCCTAAGATAGAGGAGACTAGGAAATAGTGGAAATACCTTAGGGCGGGATGGCGTATGTGACTGGCCTTAGACTTCGTTGAATAGTCACCATACGCTATCCGGGTCCAAAACTGCGCTTGACGGCTCTTGTTGTGCTCGGGCATTTTGGTGAAGGTGCAGTGCGGAGCGTCTAGCACGATTGCAAACTGTCACGCGCTGAGCCGGTAGTTCTGTCCCAGCAGACGAAACTCCATAAATGCCCTCTCCTGTTATCTTGACTCGGGGAAGAATGCCGTGTATGACGTAAAGAACTCGGCTGTAAGGCTGCGGTACGTGTACTCCCGTGCCTCCCGCAAACCTGTCCACCCCAACGTGTTGAAGATGGCGTCGATGTGCTCCTCGATGTGAAGAGCACTCATGGCTTCCGAGGATAGGAAGCGGGATGTGTGTATGCGCGGCTGTAGCTCGGTGAACCTCGACTTCTGACCGGACAAAAAGGTTGTTGTCCGGTAGTTGTATTGTTGATGAGACATCGTGATGGGGGTGTACGGTGTTAAATCCATTATGGCATCCGACTTTGCTGCCGTGTTCCGGATCGTAGGCATCAGATCTTCGTTTCTTAGAGCTTTGAAATAGTTTTGGAGCCATCTACAAAACAATCGAAGAAGAAAAACGAATGTTAGTAACTGCTTGCAGAGTGCCCGCGCGGGTAGCGGATGTAGCCCGCTCGGGCTTCAATTCAGCCAAAATTCCCCGTAGGTGTCGCCCGACTCGGGTGTGGTCGCTGCCCAATCGGGCTCGAAACCATGTTACCCGAGCGGGTGCAAACCCTAACCCGATCGGGCTGAGCCACGAAATCGCGACCTGTAATCCTATTTCGTCACTCAATTCACAACAATCACCCTATATTCTTCTAATCCGGGCCTAAATCTAGTCCAAAGCAGTCCAAAACATAAATTATTTCATGAAAATACCTGGAATTCGAGAGAAATTTGAGAGTTTTCGGGTTATTTGCGAGAGAGGAGGGGGAGAGTTTTATTTCAAGTAACTGCAGTCGAGTAATCTTCTTTGTGACGGACCGGCGGTGATGAGGAACGGCGGCGGCGAAGTTAGCAAGCTCTGGCGGCGTGAAGGGTTGCAGGTGTGGAGCACGTTCGGGTCGAATTTTTTGTGTGTGAGGGCTGCCGCTCGGGTTACTCGAAATAAAATACTTACCTTTGCAGAGGATACACGATGCCCACGCGGGTCGCCTGAAGTCTCCCGATCGGGCGACTTTGAATTTGACCTAGCCCGCTCGGGTAATGTTGTCAGCCCGATCGGGCTATGCTGCATATCTGAAAAAATACGAGGAAAACCATGCAGCAAAAATCATAAAGGCCACTAAAATCCTAAGTCCTAAAAAAATTGTCCATGTCTTAAAGAGAGTTCGAAAGTAGGAAGAAAAAGGATACGGAGCTCGGGTTACCTCTCGAGAAGCGCTTGTTTACGGTCTTTAGCTTGCCCTAACGCTCTCAAACGTGTGTGGGATCGGAAAGAGGAGGTACGCCTCTTCCGTCCTTTAACTGATCAGCATAGCATGGCTCGAACCTTGGAGCGTTTTTCACTTTCGATTCTCCATTCTTCTCGTCCAATCCCACGACTCCTTGGTATCTTCGTCAGACTCGATTTTGGTTGAGCGTCTCCTCGGTGTTCCAGGCGGGATAATTGTGCATGCGGGCCATCGAACCGTAGCCCGCGTTGAAGTCTCGGTTAAACCGTGCGGATTTCGGTTCAAATCAAGTGCCCGATCGGGCTCTTTTTTTGCCCCGCTCGGGTTCCTTAATGTGTCACTTACCCCCGTGAGGGGTGCGCGAGTCGGGCTGTGAGGTCGCCCGGGCAGGTTCTTATCCATTTGCTCTGCCCGATCGGGCTCATCAACTAACCCGCTCGGGTTACCAATTTTGCTATTTATCCCCAAGACTGCTACCCGAGTCGGGCTACGAGTCCGACCGGGCGCGTCTCCTAAATCTGGTGCAGCCCGCGCGAGTTGAGGTAGGGGCACGCGCGGGCTGAGTCTCGTCTGAGGGATATTTAGGTCTTCCCTGAGTTGTGAGCATGCGTCGACATCATGGGGTGACTGAAATTGGCTCCCGGTGCACTCGGACAGTGGTATCTCCACGGGATGGACGTCGCGATGTTCACGTTGAATTTTCTCCGTTGTTGCATCCATCGTGTTAATATGCATTACAGGTTCAGTCATATATAGCTTCTTGAGTGCATCGTCGAGCTTGAACTCAATAGACTCGTCTCCAAACTTCATGACCAGCATGCCTTCAGCACAATAAATGACCATTTTTGCTATGTTGAGGAATGGTCTTCCCAAAATGACGGGGATCTTCGGATTGATCTCCATGTCCACAACTACAAAGTCCGCGGGGAACCACAATTCTCCCACTTGTACATCTACATTCGTCAATATACCCACGGGACTCCGTACGGATTGATCGGCTAAGGTGATTTGCATGCGCGTGGGCTGAAGATCTCATACTCGATTAAGCTTCTCAACAAGAGACAACGGTAGCAAGCTTACACTCGCTCCGATATCGATTAGCGCATGCTCAATCTCATAATCATAGATTATACAAGGGATTACAAAGTTACCTGGATCGGGCATCTTCTCGGCCATGGTAGGGGGCTATATGAGGGAATTTGTGACCATCACTACCTCGTTGTCTACGGTTCTCTTCCTCATTATAATGTTTTTGAGGAATTTGGCATAGGATGGGATATTCATGATCGCATCGTAGAACGTGATGGTGACTTTCAGCTTCCTTAGGAGTTCCACGAATTGGGCGAATTGAGCATCGTCGCTCTGCTTCCTTTGGCGCTGCGCAAAGGGTAAGGGTGGTACCCTCGGGGGAGGTGCTACGTAAGGCAACTCTCTCTCTTCTTCCTCAGTCTTCTTCTCTTCCACGGCTTGAGTGATGGGTTGTTCGATTTTCTTACTTAAAGGCTCTCCTCTTGCAGCTGTGGAAGGCATGGGTTGCTCCACCGTATTTCCGCTCCTTAGGAAAATGGCCTTTACTTGCTCCCAGGAGTTCATCTCGGGTTTCCCGGAGAGCTATCCGGGCTGTCGGCTAGACCCTTGGGCTAGCTGTACCACTTGCGTTTCCAGGAGCCTTAAGTGTGTCTGGAAACCGTCCATTCTCTTCCTCATGTCCTCCTGTTCAGCCCTAATTCCTCCATGCACACTTTTCTGTTCTTGATACATCAATTGGAGCATAGAAAGAATTTCGGAGTCACCTGAAGGTTGTGCGCGAGGCTGATAGCCGTAGTCTTGGCCACTCCCTCTCGGTTGGAAACCTTGGTTTTGGTTTCTTGCCATCATTCGCGGTTGGAAATCCTGCGGGTTTGCTACATTACTCGTATTCCCATAAGAGAGGTTGGGATGGCTCTTGATGTAGTTTTGTTGGTAGGCCCGATTGCTGACGTAGTTCACTTCCTCGATTCCTTGACCTACGGATACATCTTGTCGATCGACATGAAGGCTTGCCATCATCCTGTATATCTCACCAACTTGATGCTTCAAATCCGTTAAGTCCGGGTTGGCGATGCCTAACTCATTTACTGCCGCTTTGGATGGGTAATCACGGTTGTAGTATCCGACCTTCTTGCCTCCTTCCCTCGCCATGCTCTCGACCAAATTTTCCAGTTGATTGAAAGTGAGGTTGCTGAGGGAACCACCACCCGCTGCTACGATCATGAAGCGTGTGGTCTCTTGGAGACCTTGTATAAAGCTCGTGAGAAGGTACTTCTTATCCATTCCATGATGTGGACATATTCGCTGATAGTTCTTAAAGCACTCCCATGGATCGTGTAGAGTCTCGCCTCTTTCTTGTAGGAAATAATTTATACAATTCTTGGCGAGTAGCGTCCTGTGGTCCGGAAAGAATTGATGCATGAATCGCTGCTCCAGATCATTCCACGAAGTAATTGATGCAGCAAGCAAGTTGAACAACCAACGTTGCGCTGCATCCTTGAGCGAGAATGGGAATGCCATCGAGTATAGATCTTCCCCTGTGACTCCCGTGCCAACTTTGGTGGTGCTGTAGAGCATCTTGAAGTCCGTGAGATGGGAGTTCGGATCTTCATTCTCCATTCCTGTGAAAGCAGAGTTGTTGAGCATTTGGATGAAGGCGGGTTGTAGCTCAACCTGATTCTCTATGGGCGGGCCATGCACGAAAGCAGCTGAGTGTGCTTTGGAGCGGTGTAGGCTCCGTAAGTTTCATCAGCAGCGACCATTTCGGGGTTATTTGCGTGACCTTCTCCGCTGCTTGCGATGTCGGTTCCTTCCTCTTCGGAAGCGTATGTCTCTTGACCGCTCTCTTTATCTACTTCGGACTCAGAATCTGCAAGTCCAATCCTCCTCTTTTTGCACAGGATTCATAGTGTTCGCTCGACCTCGGGATCGTATATGAGTAGCTTTTGTGTGGAGCTTCTCATACAAAGGTGCCTGCACAACAAAAAAACGAACAACCAAAGTGCAGATCTGAAGTAGATAAAATAGACTCGATAATAGAAAAAGAAAAGAAAATGCGGAAAAATGACTAAGACTCTGGAAAGGACTAGATCTTAATCTAGCTAATTCCTAATCTAGGCCGTAACTAGTCCCCGGTAACGGCGCCAAAAATTTGATGTGGGAAATATCAAGCTATAATATTTCCTAGACCACTCTACCGCAAGTATATGGTTCGTGTAGTACCAGGGTCAAACTTTGGGGACTAATGCAGCCTATTCTAAGAATGCGACTAAACTAAGATGGGATGAAATAGATGATGACGTGATGTAAATCTCTAAAACACTAAGATAAATGGTGACAGCAACGGAAAGATACGGAAGGCTTGAAAATTAAGAACACTACGAGTTTTGAGATACCGGGAATCGCAAGGATGTAACAACAAAAGATCATAAACCTATCGAACTATCTTGACAACGGGGAATTCATGCTCTAAAATGAGGAGTGATTTTGCCGAGCCTAAACCTCCTAACCATAATTACGTGCAATCCTACCTTCCAGCAGCGATTAACTCGTGACTAAGGTAGCGTTAAGCACGCAATCCTAATTCTTAAGCCGATTAACCGACCAGTCAGACTCTCATTAATCAAACTTAATCTACAATCAACATTTCCGAATTCATATTTTAACCTTCCTGCAAAACACGAATTCCTAAGTTACTGAGCACGCAACACTAGTATGAACGTTTACGATGTTGATTGTAAAACCGAATATCAAAAAAAGTTCGATAAATCTAAGCATTAGCGCATAATTCACACATCCATTACAAAACCGATATCCCTAGCCCATAGTTGAGAATCTACTCACTCATGGATTTTACTGTCAAACAAGATAACACAACCCTAAACATGATAAAATCTAGGAAATACGATTCCTCGATCTTCCCTATCTTGTTACCGAAGTCCGGATTGATGCTTCTCTCCTTCTCCAGCTTCTTCCGAGCCTTTCCTGATGAATTACAAGCCTCTCCTTGCCCTAGCCATCACCCTCTCGTCTCTGGAACTCATTGCCTTCTCTCTTTTGCTCGTTCAAACTCTAAAAACAGGTTGTTGCGAGAAAGGCGGCCCGCGCGGGCACAACTTGCACCCGCTCGTGCAGAAACCAGCCCGGTCATGTACACTTATCAGCCCGATCGGGCATGCGTTACCCGACCATTTGGTCTACCAGCCCATGTCGTGTACACTACTGGGGAGTTTCAGTCTTAATTGCAGCCCGAGCGGGTTCCCTGTTGCAGCCCGAGCGGGCATGGTCACCCGACCATGTTCACCTTGTGCCCAGGTCATGTGAAGTCTTCTGTAATTATCCCCGTAGCATTTGCCTGAGCGGGTAGCCTCCTTGCCCGAGCGGGCTCACTTCATTCCATGCCTTTGCTCCTTTCGCACGATGCTCGGGTGTTCCATTTTGTTCCGTGGCCTGAATTTTGCTCCGAGTGATTTGTATCTTCCAATATGTGCGGTTTAATCCAGGAATTTGCATTTTAACGCTCGTTTAGCCTTTGTCGCCTTAAAACCTGAAAACCAACAAAAATGGCGTATAAAAAGAACATTCGTATCGGATTTTGTAACTCGTGCTATGAATTCTATGCGAAACGATGCAAATATCTAGCCTAAAACTGATACACTCTACGTGTTATCAGTTTTCTTTTCATGAGTTTCCATTCTTGAATAAGTTGGGCGACGTTTTCATTACTTTCTCCAGCAAAATATCAATTATTTCTCTTCTCTAAAGTTGTTTGCCTTATTGTTTAAGTCTCCGAAAAACTCCCATTTGTTTTAAGACAAATTAACTTATTTGGAGTTGCAGGTGACGGACGCGACCCGCGCGGGCAGGGTAAGTGACCCGCTCGGGTGCGGCGCGGATGATCGCGCAAGAACGCGATGGAAAACGGGCGACTCGCTCGGGCTAGAAGGTGCCCCGGTCGGGCTGTGATGTTGCCCGCTCGGGCTGAGGCCCCGAACATGGTAGTTTTTGCCCGAATCGTGCTAAATTTTTTGGACAAAATCACCGTAATAAATGCCCGCTCGGGCTAGGGAGTTACCCGTGCAGGTAGTGTGTGTTCTTCGCCGATCCTTGTCCCGTTTGTTCCGTGATGATCCTCGATGTTGGTACTTTGTCTCGTGCACGTCCTTTAGCTCCGAAATGAACTGAATACCCATAAAAACCTGTAAGAACATGAAAACACGAAAATAAGTAAAACGGATACAGAATCATACGTAAAACATCGCATCTATATCATAAACATCTCTAAAATTGTGCAAGAAATACGTATGAAAACGAGATTATCAAAATTCCCCAGACTTGAATGTTTTCTTGTCCCTAAGCAAACATAAATGTGGAACACGTGGGGCATAAAAAATCCGAGAATTCCCCTTTCTCCTAGAAATACCGCTAAAGCGAACCTAACCGATCAACTAGCACGTCGAGAGCAAATTCGACCTAATTAAGTTTTCAGTCTACATCCTAGGTTCACCAAGGATACCCACGAGAAAGTAAATCAAAGGAAAGCTAAACAAGCCACCGTAACTCTCTCCACCAAACAAGACTTTAAACAAATGCTAAACCTAGAACAACTGAGGATACTTGTTTCTTTTCCGAGCTTTTTCTTTCGTTTTTTTTCTTTCTTTTCTTTTCTTTTCTTTTCTTTTGTTTTTATGTCTTCTGTTTTTTTTCTTTCTTTTTTTTCTTTTTCTTTTTCTTTCTTTGCATACACACTAGGCTTCTAGGACCTCAGATTTGAAGGGATCCAGCCTCTACTTAGACCCAGACTATCGATGACGGTATACTCATGCATCTCGTTCAAGAGTGCAGCGGAGTAGGCGGCATTTTATTTGTGCCATGCCCTTAGGACATAGAAAGATGATCGCCAACCCACCACTTAGACCCGAACCATCGAAAGAGTATCAAGATCGATGCACTCATATCGATTTTGGATCATGCTTTTTAGGCATTATTTCTATCGACAACGGAGCGTTAGTGTGCACTCTTAGTCTGCAAAATAAGCTCGATCTCATACGATATAGTAATCCTCATAAAAAAGTGAAGTAAAGCATCGTCTACACGAAGTATGGCCATCTGGATGGAGAGAATAAATGATAAACTAGCCTAGCAACCTTGTCTAAACCCCCCACAAGCAACACTAGGATTCCCAAAGAACTACGACCTATTGTTTTTCAGCCGACTAATAAACTCTAACGCTTAGGAAAAACCTAGCTCAAACATGCAAAATCTCATGGAAAAAGCCAACTTCTTAAGTATCCTAGGTTCAGGGTTCATCTCAAAACATGGCACCGGACAAGTGCCTGGGACGACTCTGACTCACAAAAATAAAACAAACTAAAAACTACAAAATAACCTAAAAAATTACAAAATCAAAGGGAAAATGAAAGAAAATGAAACGAAATCACCTGACAAATGTGAGCTGCTTCCCCAGACTTGAATTGAACGACATCCTCGACGTGAAGCTCTGACGGAGGGTAAGAGAAGTGAAGCCACGTTTGTGGTGGTATTTTTTGTGTGTTTTTTTTAACGAAAACGATTAACAGAGTCTTAAACTAAAAACTGAGAAAAATAAAAACAAACAGCTGGGTTGCCTCCCAGAAAGCGCTTATTTAACGTCTTTAAGCTTTGACGTCTACATTCCTCATGCGTGCGCGATGGGTGGGCGGCTTGGTAGAGCTTTAGTCGCTGCCCATTAGCTTTGAATGTTCCGCTCGAATCGTTCCATAGCTCCACTTCTCCATGTGTGAAGACTTCTCGTACCTAAAAAGGACCAGACCAACGAGACCGTAGGTTGCCCGAGAAAAGCTTAGGACGAGAATTGAAAAGTATAACTATATAACCTGATTGGAAGTCATGAGTTAGGGTATTTTCGTCGTGCCATCCCTTAGTCACTGCTTCTTTCTCTTGCAAGCGCGGGTGCACCCTCCTTTTAGTTTCGGTGGAAGGTTCGTGGCTGTCTTCCGTAGAACTTCCGTGCGTATATATTGAAGAGCCGACTCTCCTACGCTTCTTGATGCGTGTGGGTTGTTTTCTCATCTCATCTGCACTCAAGTTAGCAATCATAACATCAGGATATATTTTATCGCAATCAACGTACTCATACAGAAAAGAAGACTGAGTAGGCTCGGGCTCAAGTTTGGACGTCTTCTCCACTGCAAAACCAATGTGCATTTCGTGTGGTATCTCCTCACATGAGGCGTCTCCTAGTGCTTCAATAGCACTCATGAATTTTGTGTAAATCTCAGCTCCTTCGTTCGTGAATCCTGCATTTTCGCAAACTCGTGTTAGGCATTGCATAAGCAGATCAGAAACACTTACTTGATCATGCGTGTCTTTTGATAACTCGTCCAACGAATCGACTGTAAAGCAAGACTCCTTGGATAAGGGTCCGTTCTTGGGGCTGGACAAGTTGAATTCTATCGTCTCATCTTTGACACGTAAGGAAAGATTTCCTTGTTGTACGTCTATCATGGCACATGCAGTAGCTAAGAACAGTCTACCTAGAATAATAGGTACCCTAGCATCTGCCATTATTTCAAGTACAACAAAATCAATGGGAATACAAAGATTACCTACCTTGATGGGAACGTTTTCAACAATTCCCACCGGATATCTTACCGAACGATCTGCGAGGCGTGGAGACATCTTCGTAGGTTTGAGATTCCCGAAGTCCATCCGCTTGAAAACCGAGTGTGGCATGATGCTCACGCTTGCTCCAAAATCACACAAAGCATTTTCAATATCAAGATTACTTATTGTGCATGGAATGGAGAAGCTTCCGGGGTCCTTCAACTTTGGTGGCAGCTTGTTTTGAAGGATAGCGTTGCATCCCTCGGTGAGTGCTATCGTCTTGTTCTCTTCGATATGCTTCTCTTTGGAAGGAACCTCTTTGATGAGTTTGGCGTGATTAGGCATCTTTTGGAGGGCTTCCAAGAATGGGATGTTGATGTCAAGCTTCTTGAGACCCTCTACAAATCTGCCCACTCGTTCTTCATTCTTACTACTCACCAACCGTTGAGAAAACGGTATCAGAGGTTTGTATGCCGGTGCAGCAACGTATGGGTTGTCTAAATCTGGTTCGACTCCTTCCATAATCGCAATCTTACCTTTTCCTCTTTTCATGGACGTTTTAGCAGCTTGCCCTCGCTCTTTGGAGGGCGAATGATCGATCGCATCACTGCTGCACACAGAAATAGCGTTCACGTACTCTCTCGGGTTTAACTCGGGTTTACCGGGAAGCTGTCCGGGATTCTGAGAGGATGAGGCAGCCTGCTATGCTACAGAATTCTCTAAACTCTTCACATGATTGCTCAAAGATTCCATCTGAGTTTTGAGCTCGTTGATCGCTGTCCCCACATCCGCATTGAATTTGGTTTGAGTTGAATGTTGCTGCCTTTGCTCCTTGATAAATTCGAGCATTACCGCCTCAAGGTTTGACGAAGGGACTTGAGGAGGTTGAGGAGCTTGCGGAACTTGCTGAGCTTGCTGGAATTGGTGATTGTTTTGCTTGTACGGCTGTTGTGGTTGCTGGAATTCCGAATACTTCATTGGTTGAGTCGTTCGATATGACAAGTTCGGGTGATTCCTCCAATTCGGGTTGTAGGTATTCCCGAATTGCATGTTTCCTTGTTGCTGGGCATAATTCATATATTCCACGTTCTCTTGCAGCGTGCATTGATAAGCCACATGTTCTGTATCTCCCAATTCACACAGTACATGGCGTTTGCTGCATTGCCCGTCGATCTGCTTTGATTCGGCTCATATAAACAACGAGTGTTGTTAGGCATACCTCTCGGTGTTGATCACATAGTGTGGTTCATGGCGAGGTTATCGATCAGCTCGTACGCCTCCTCAATGCTCAGTTCCATAAATGATCCTCTAGCAGCGTTATCCAACGTTGTTCGGTGCTCATCTGAAATTCCGTTGTAAAAGGTTTGGATAACGTACCACTGCTCGAGACCATGGTGTGGACACATCTGTAGAAGATCCTTAAGTCTGCCCCACGCTTCAAACAAAGTTTCTCCATCTCTGCATCTAAACGTTGTGATTTCCCCCTCATCTGAATCGTCTTGCTCGGAGGAAACAAGCGTGATAAGAACAATGTGCAGAGCTGATCCCAAGTAGTGATAGATCCAGCGGGGAGCGATTGCAACCAAGTTTTCGCTCATCCCCAATTGAGAAGAGGAAGAGACGCAGTAAGATCGCATCCTCTGAGACTCCGTGTATCTTGAATGTATCGGAAAGCTCTAGGAAGTATCTGAGGTGCTGATGGGGATCCTCGTGATTTCCACCCATGAATTGCTTCTAATAAAGCATGTTGATCATTGCCGACTTAATCTCAAACTGTTCTCTCGCAACAGTAGGCGTCCTTATGGTTGTTTGCACGTTGTTCATGTTCGGCACCATGTAATCTCTGAGGCGACGTGGTGTAGGAGCCTGTGGTTCTCGCGGTTGAGGCACGAGTTGTTGTTGCTGCATATTCTCCAAATTACCGATAGGTAATTGAGGCTGTCCATGGCCTTGCTGATTATCCATCTCTTGTTGATCTGACGGCTCTGCGAAGGACAAATAAAGAACGATTTAGGTAGAAAGAACGAAAGAAAAGAAAACAAAAACAAAAACAAACAAGAAAGACTCTAGGCTCAAATCTAAGACGTGTTGACAATAGTTCCCCGGCAACGGCACCAAAACTTGATGCGTTATCAAATTTAAACAAATAGTCTAAACTACCCGCAAGTGCACAACACATGTGTAGTACTTCAGGTGTCGATTCCACAGGGACTACGCAACACAACCTAAACTCAAACTATGAATCAAATTTGCTAACGAACGAAATATGTTTTTAAGAATGAAATACTAAAAAAAATAAACAAACTAGTTCTTAAGAATGAGACAAACGTTCCAGGAATCCAGTTTCACCACAAGACTACCGAAAACAACAATCAACCTATCTATCATGCAATCGCAGTCAAGTTATCTAAGGCAGAAGATCCTAATATGATATCTACCTTCTCTCGAGGCATAGACACATGATCTAGTCAAGTTACCCCCTACATTCGTGGCTGACACCTTGTACTAAACCCATAAAACCTGTGATTCATCTCTTTCACCCTCAATCGCTGCTACCCTACTTTCGTGGCCTAACCTCGGTTGTTCTAAACCTGATCTTCTAGGACTAGAATTCTCCTTTCGGTCCTTCTCCTAATCCCTAACACATGCATCTACGTGGCCATCACAAACACAAGTAAATTAAGCACTCAGATAAAGAATAGATAAACGAAAACGGGAAGATGCATTCAAAGATAAATCAAAAGTGGTTCCGGGATCGCCATGGGCTAATCCCTTCTCCTAGAACAAAACAAACTACTCGTGAAAACCAAACGAAACCGAAGTGTGGGTTGATCTCCAATGCTCCTTGTAAGTCTCCTTCGCAAGAACCTCCTCTTTCTCTCCACTCTCTCTCCTCCATCAAGAACTGAAAACTGAGTGAATGAGCTCGACCTCTCACTCCTCTCTTCTTCTTTCCTTCCTCTTTTCTTTCCTTTTCTCCCTTCGGCCGTTCAGTTCTTCCTTTTGTTGCAGCAGCCACCGATTGTTGTCTTTTCATGAGTTTCTATTCTTGAATAAGTTGGGCGATGTTTCCATTACTTTCTCCAGCAAAATATTTCTTATTCCTCTTCTCTAAAGTCGTTTTCCTTATTGTATAAGTCCCCAACTGATATGATCCCGGAGGACGCTGAAGACGCGACCAACAACAGTGAGGAGGACGCGACC
>CM071861.1:1711295-1738907 GCA_036759665.1 Gynandropsis gynandra | reverse complement strand
GGCGACGCACGGGCGGGCACCGGAGCACGGGCGGGCGGCGACGCACGGACAGGAGAAGAAATCGCCGGTGAAGAAGCAAAATCGGTAGAGAGAAGGCTGGAGGCGGCAAACCCTAATTTGGGTGAAAACAAGAAGACCCCTACACAACACTTACCTGGAAACGGGCCATCAGAAAAAGAAGGAAGCTCATCACCAAATGAAGCCCGCAGCCCACCAAGCAGCCCAGTCCAAATAAATATTGTAGACATTTTAAAAATTTTATTCGCAAGAATTTAAATTTATAATATATTACATTGTTTTATTGTTTTACAGTTAGATTCGAAACAAACATAAATATCTTGTTGTTCAAAGAATAGAGAATGTGGGATAAATTAATCATTTTATATCTACTGTTCAATTGTAGTATTGTTATATTTTAACAATCTGTATAAGAATGATTTAATAATGTAAAGAAGAATGTCTTAAATATTTAAAAAATGATGGATAAATCGACATATTATTGCCGTGGTACGGTGAAATTGTACGCAATGACGGAAATGGTCGTTTGTGGAGAAACATAAACATGTGAGTTTTTTAATAGAAAATATAATTTCGATATGATATAACTTACTTAATAATTTGCCTCATTTTATTAGTAATTTAGACGTGAATGTTTGTTTGTGGAGAAACATAAACATGTGAGTTTTTTCTTTAATAGAAAATATAATTTCGATATGATATAACTGAAAGTGTTATGCCTTTTCTGTAATATTTTGATAGTTTAGGGTTTGAATTGTATGTATTAAAAATTAATAATTATAAATAAACAAAAAACGAGTTTTCGTTATCAGAATCAATTTAGTTGAAAATCAAAACCCTAATAGCCGTCAAAAGAAAAACAAAGAACGAAACAAGATTTTTACATCTTAAACAAGGTTCCCACTAAAGCGGTCTCTGAGACTCCATATGAGATATGGAAGCAGCCTTGTCCAAACATTCATGAAGCCCACAACCCATTTATGAAGACAATGACGTATAACAAAAAGAAGACAAGTGCTGCAGATTTTTTCAGAAGTAACAAAAACGGTTTTCAGCTATGAATTAGCTAGGTGTATGCAGAAATTAGGAAAGTGATATGTGGTAATAATCCTAGACATGTGAATTAGGATATATGAGTTTTTGTATGGTACTATTATATATATAAAATGTGCAAAGGGTGAAGAAATACAACCACCCAAAAACACCAACTCAGCCATTTTTCTCTGCAACACTAAAATCACAAAAACAGCTTACATTTTACAGCAAACCAATAAGAACAACCAACAAGTTCTTCACCGATTTTATTTTTCAGTTTGCACCATAGAAAACAATATCATGAGCTTACTCAATTCTAAGCTCATGAACAAAGCAAAGAACCAACAATACAAAGAGAGTTGTGTCGGAAAGAAGAGAGGGAGACGAAGCGAGCGTCGCTGGTCAGGTCGGCGGAGTTGCTATTGCAAGAGGGAGGCGAAGCGAAGAGAGTTGCGTCGGTAAGAGAATTGCAGAGAGGGAGACAAAGCGAAACGAACGGTGACGAAAATAGGAGGGACCAAAGAGTTGTGCTTACCAGTGGTGATAGAGGCGAGCAGCGGCGAGGTTAGCAAGAGAAGGAGACGAGAGAAAGGAGACGAGAGGAGTGAAAGAGATGAGAGAGAAGAATGAGCGGCGGTAGAGGGGAGATAAAAAGAGAGAAAAGTGTAAAATTAACCTAATGGCATTTTTGTAAATATAATGACATATATATATATATATCCATTTTAATATATATACTCGGATAACCGTGGGTACTCAATGTAGAGATGAAAATACCCGAACTCGAACCCGTGGGTAGTGAGAATTCATTACCCGAACTCGGACCCGAACCCACAGGTTCAGGTAATTTTTCGCGAGTTTAGGACGAATTTCGGATCGAAACGGGTTCTTCGAGTAATTTGTCCACCCCTAACCAGAGTACATTTGGTAGAAATACTAAAGGTCATAAAAATCAACATGCATCCTAGGCTGCAGTTGAGAAAAAGATGTTTACTTTAGCTTAATTGTAGAGGGAACATGAGCACAAGATTCCACCATCTTTGATGACGCCACGGAGCCCAAAGGCTTGAGACTGACAAATGAAAATATTATGCTTAGTCGGAGATGCAAAGTTTAACTCCAGACATGTCCACATCTTCTAGACGGAAGTAATAGAAAACAAGAACAATTGTAACAAAAAAAGAATAAACCAACCTTGACACTACTAATGTAAACTATCGAAAGGCCATCAAGTAGACTAATATCAAAAAGCTCCTTCACAGTCAGTTATTATGGTAGAGATGTCAAATTTTGATTGGATTTAGCGGTTTATCCCAACCCAAACAATTTAAAATCCATTTAAAATAGAGATGGGTTTTTAATAAATGAATATAAATTTATATGGGTTTATTGGATATAAAGCCAATTTATTAGGATTACTAATTCGGTTGGGTTGTTTTTAGGTCAATCCAGCCCAATTCATATTCAAAATGGATTGAGATTTTTTAATCAGCTCACACCACTAAAAACCGCGTGTTATATGTGTTAATCCATGAGTTGATTTTTTTTTTGTTTACAGTTATATAATAATTAATTAATCAAATATCAAAAAATCATAAATAATTCAAACAATGTCTAAAATTTTAAATAAAAATATCTAAATACATTAAAAATGTTAAAACATAAAAATAAATCATAAACAATATAAAAAATCCAAATAAAAGTTTAAAATTCTAAATAAAAATATTTTGTCTTCAATCTTTATGTTCGTCATTATCCATACGTATAAACAAACAAAAATAAATACATAAATCAAAATAATATATTAACCATTACTAAAAGATGATTCGGAAGTAACAATGGTTATAGGAATGCTTAGCACATCACAAGTCATATATGCCAACTCACGATATCGATGTCGATATCCTTCCAATAGCCAAAGATATCCAAATCGAGATAATTCGACATTCTCAATTTCTCTTCATCCAAATATATATTCAAAAGTGATTTGCCTTATTCTTCATTCGTCTAAAAAATATCATCAAATTCATAGAAATCCTATAATGATAATAACTCCAATCGAATAAAAAAATTATATTGAAAATATAAATATTAAACTTAAATATAAACAAAGTAGAAAACTTACTTCAAGAATGCTCAAATGTTGGTTGTGTTGACTTGCAAAACAAAGTTGAGAAAAAAATAATAAAATATATTATAAATATATTTGATTACTATATATGCAAATTAGATATATATATATATATTATATAATATATGTAATGTATTTTTAGTTTTGACCCACGGGTTGACCCATTGCCCATATGGATCGACTAAAATTTTAGCCCAACCCATGAGCCCATTTTATATATGGGTTAAAAAAATTCAACTGAGCCCGCACTTATACGAGTTGGGTTAGGGTTAACCCGTGGATTGACGAACCATTTAGAACCCCTACCATTTACATTAAGTTTAATGGGTTTTACCCATTTAACCCGTTAGGCCCATATATATTTCACTTCAAATTCATCGTCGTTCCGAATATCCGATTTTGACTTGTATTTTCCCGATTTTTATTTGAATTTTAGCCTGATTTCACCCAATTTTAACACGGTTTTCACCCAATTTCATCGAATTTCAAATTGATTTCACTCAATTTTAACCCGGTTTTACCCAATTTTAACTCGATTTCACTCAATTTCCCCGAATTTCAACCCAGTTTCACATATTTATTCAATTTCACATGATTTTAACCCTATTTCATCCGATTTTAACTCGATTTCACTCAACTTTAACCCGATTTCAATAGAAGATGGGAAGTACAAGTTGGATGACTCCAAATTCACTGATGGATGGACATATTTCTACAACGACCAAAACATTCGTATTGGGGATGTCGTACTTTTCCATCACGAAGGTGGCATGGTCTTTAACGTCACCAGGGCCACTCCTGATGAGAGGGTTTCATTGTACCAGTCACACGTTCAAATCTGGCCTTAGATTCATTGGTAAGTGACCTCAAACTGATTCATCATATACAATTTGGTTATTTATTCGACTTTTATTCATTTATAATGATGTAACCTAGTGATGTCGCAGACAATTTCGATAGGGTTTGCGAGGGAGAACGGTCTTTTCCGTAGACGATGTCAGAAATGATGTACCTCGATTGCGGAATGTTCGATTGCGGAACGTTCGATTTTTGGCTAGCAGCTTTAAGACCCGTGAGTCGTGGTGGCACTTGCATCAGAGGGGGGTGGAGACAATTTTGTCAAGAAAATGGACTGAATGTGGGTTGTTCCCTCATAGTAAAAAAGTTCTCCATTGTAGGAGAACCTATGTTTCGATTTGTCAACACCATATTTTGATTTGAGTTGTATTTTGATTTCTTTGAACCTCCTTTTAACTTGAACTTCATTTGATCTTGTGGATTCACTATTATTCATTTTTAGTGTTATTGTTAGTATCACTGTTTTTGTGGATTACTGTTATTGTAACAAGGGTAGCAGATGGACAAGGGTCGCGAGGGACAAGAATCGTGAGGGACAAGGGTCGCACGGGTCCAAGGGTCGCGAATGTACAAGGCTCGTAGATATTTGAATCAATTATTTGTAAATAACTTGATAAATTATTATTTTCAAAATTTTATTCATATTATTTGTAAATAATTGTATTTGCAAATAATAAATTATTTTTACTATATTGTTAGTATCGCTGTTTTTTTGGATTTAGTATTATTGTAACAAAAGTCGCAGAGGGACAAGGGTTGTAGGGGTCCAAGGGTCGTAGAAGGACAAGGGTCGTAGGGGTCCAAGGTTCGAAGAGGTACAAGGGTGGCAGGGGTCCTAGGGTCGAAGAGGTCCTCTGTGACACTTGTACCTCTGCGACCTTTTACCTCTTTGACCCTTGGAGCCCTGCGACCCTTTTACCTTCTTCGACCCTTGGACCCCTGCGATCCTATCCTAAACCCTGCGACCGTATCCTAAACCCTGTGACCCTTTTATCTCTACGACCCTTTGCCCTTTTACGACCCCTTTACCCCTGCGACCCTTGGACCCCTAAGACTCTGTGACCAAGTGCAACAGTTTTTCTGTGGAACCCGCTTAATTGCAAGCTTCTTTGTTGACAACAAAAGATTTCAACCTATTGGCAACAAATCTGATGCCGATTTCAAGCTACTCTCGCCGAATTTGTCGTGGTGTGGGAGAACAGTTATTTTCGCACCACAGTAGAGAGAGAAATCGAGGTGCTCTGGAGGAAAGAGAAAAATTGTCGACAAGGATAATATGGGATTATCAATATTTTAAGGGTATATTTGAAGTTGAAACTCTTTCTTTTTTCAGGAAGGTATTTTTGAAGCACTTTAGCCTTACGAGGGTATTTTTGAAGTTCATCCGTTATATAAACATCAATGCATAAACCCTCATTTCTAACTTATGATGATGTGGTTTCACAACTTAATAGTCTAATCTTGAGTCATACTCCTGCAGTATATACTAACATTTCTCACCATCAAGCTTATTCGGTTGGTTCACAATCGGTATTCAATACTCAGTTTTCTGGTTATGGAAGAGAAAATTAAAGGATCAACAATCGTCCAAACTATAGAGGCAATAACAGAGGATTTTCCACAAGAGGTAGAGGATTTTCCCAACAAGTTTTATCTTCACCAAACAACGCAATCAGATCATAGAATGGTAATGGCTCTAATGGTGTTAATACTCAGAATAATTCAACCACAAGACTTGTTTGTCATATCTGTAGGAAATCAGATCATGATGCTCTGCATTGTTGGAATCGTTTTAACAATGCATATCAAAGCAATGGCATACCTGAAGCCTTGACTGCATTAAACATGCAACAAGCTTCTTCAACTGAATGGCTTCCTAATTCTAGAGCATTTGCACATATCACTCATACACTCCAAAGTCTCCAACAATCAATACCTTATAAGGGATCTAAAAATATTATGGTAGGGGATGGATATTTTCTTCCTATATCTCACATTGAATCAACCTCTTACTAACTTCTGAATGTATATTACCTATTAATGATGTTTTGGTTATTTCTTCTATAACTAAATCTTTACTCTCTGTCTCAAAACTTACACAAGATTATCCATGCTATCTTGTTTTTGATGCTGACGAGGTTTATGTGAAGGATTCTTTAACACAAAAACTTCTAATCAAGGGAAGCAAACATGAAGAATGTGCTTGAAAACTTAGACTTCAAAGCTTTCTACTCCAGCAGAAAATGCTAAGCAACTCAAAGTATTTGGCATCAACGTTTAGGCCATGCTAATCAAAAGATCTTGAATCATCTTAAAAAACAATAAGGCTATTTCTGTTACCAATTCAATAACATCTCTTTGTGAATTCTGTCAAATAGCAAAAAGTAGTTGTCTCCCCTTTTATACATCAAATTTTCAAGCATCAGTACATTTGCAACGACTGCATTGTGATTTATGGGGTCCAACACCTATTAATTATGTGCAAGGTTTTAAGTATTATGTCATTCTTATTGATAATTTTTCCAGATTTGTTGTTTTATCCTATGAAATATAAATCAGATTTCTGTGATGTCTTTATTTCTTTCCAAAAAAATTGGTTGAGAACCAATTCTCTTGCAAGATTAAAGGCTTCCAAACAGATGGTGGTGGTGACTTCTACCGTACATCCTTCCAAAAACATCTTTCTGATCATGGTATTCAACACTTAATATCTTGTCCAACAACTGCTGAGCAAAATGGACTTGCTGAAAAAAACATAGATACATCATTGAATTAAGACTCTATATTGTTTCAATCAAAGGCGCATTTACAATATTGAGTTGAAACATTTGCTATTGTTTCAATCAAAGGCGCATTTACAATATTGAGTTGAAACATTTGCTATTACAATTTACATCAGTAATGTCCTTCCTTCTACTCCTTTGAAAATTACATCAATAATCTACTTTCTTTTACAAAATCAATTGAATTATTAAAATCAAGATTATTGCATATCAAACTCCTTTTAGCATCACATATATAAATAAGATATTCTCATATATAAATTATATTTGTACAGATTCTTTTTTTTTTCAAATACTTTTTCTATATTAGCAACAATAATCATGAGATACAAGATGAATTAAAAATTGTTACAAATCATGCTCGCTGGGGAAAAAATATTTTAAAGTTATTTCTATTTTCCAAATTAGTGACAGAAATTATTACAAAAATCAAACAAGATGAATTAACATCTTGCAAAGATGACAAAAATTTTTGTAACAATTTTTGTCACTAATTTGGGAAATAGAAATAAATTTAAAATATTTTTTTCCCGGGAAGGAAAGGGCAAAATCAGGAACATCACAACCTAAAAAAAAGATAAAGCGCATAGCATCTAAAAATTTACATCAGTTACTAAAAGCGGAACTCATAAAGAACCTACCCAACAAATCATCATTCCTCTTTAAGAAATCCATTACGTTTTACTTTTTCCTTTCTCATTACCTTAACAGAATGATGAACATCCCAACTTCGATCAATTTGTTTTTATCCGAAATTTTCTTGCTCGCTTTTGTCTTTCTTGTTGATGATTTGGTGTGAAGGAACAGGTTTTTGCAGCATTGAAGCTCCTTTGAATCTCACCATTTGATAACACATCTTCATGTACTTGTTCAGCTGAAATAATGAAGGATTTAACAAAGGATTAATAATACTATTTAAGTAACATGATTCAAAGCATGAGTAATAGCCCTATCATTACCTGTTCAGGAGCCAAACATGATTCAAAGCATGAGTAATAATCCTATCATTACCTGTTCAGGAGCCATTTTTCGAAATCCATATTTGTTCATCCAAAGAAGCTCTGCCTCTTCGGCAGCTGGAAGCACGATTTTCTCGACCTTCAGTAAGGAGAGTAGTTTCTCGATGCAGGAAAAGAGTAATTGAAAGTATCCCTGGTTTGCACCAAACACATGAAAGCTCAGTAAGTAACCGATTGAGGCAAGAGAAACTTAACAGAAACATCCTCACCTTCCCACGGCTTTTCATGCTTGTTGCGACTAAAGGAAGCTCTGCAACGTCTCTGCCAAATATTCGAAGTAGTCCAGCGGACACAACGGATGAGCTGCAACAATTAATGGGAAGATAACCACGTCAATGGAATCTAGCATTGACCATGTGACTCGTAATATTCAAATGAACCTCGTAATCGTAAGAAAGTAGATCATTTTCAGATGTAATTGAAGGCAAAGAAGGAAGATTTCGCGAGACTCTGCTTGGCTATAGGAACTGGCAAGAGATCTTACTTCACCGTCAAAATAGCACAACACATTCCCCCATAATCTTGACCTTGCATATTCTTCCTACAGAGACGGGATTATTTGCATTTGTTAGTGGCATCAAAATGTACAATGATTGAGTAGCAGAGAGCGGCTACAAGAAATTGCATCACTAGAATCGTTCTCACCCATAAACCATTCTAGGAATAAGATTACGCCCGGAAACTGGATCAACTATAGGGTCGAAGCAATCCTGAGACAAAGATATCACAGAAACTTAGATACCGCTCTGTCAACTTGTCTGAAAAAGAAATAACTAATTTGATGCATACATGTCTGTAATAGGGGAACCTCCAGTAGTTTTCAACGGGTTGGACGGGTGAAATAATAATTGTAAAGGGCAATAAATGTCTATATTACCAAAGGCACTCACATGAAAGATTGCTAGGGCCTGAGAAAGCAATATACGACTCTCAGGAGAAGCAACTTTTCCACTAATCAGTCTCCATCGGATATCAATTTCAGTAGTGGCATCGACATCAATTTCTTGCTTCATTCGTATTATTTCCAAAGAAGAACCTGAAAGCTTCTCAGCTCCATCAAGAAGCAGGTTTTGCAATGTAGAGTGGATCCTTGTGCAGTCCGTCGAGCAAAACCAATTTCCTTTTGGTAATTCCTGTCGGAAAAATCATAATACTAGTATCAAGCTGAATTCCGTGCATCACGCAGAAGAAGACACACTGGTAATATTTTCATATGTGGTCACCTTCAGATCTGCAATCTTCTGGCTCCTCAAACAGCCAATGTGGTACTCCTTTTCGCACTATTGCAATGGAAAAATATAACAGCAAATATTAAATTAACGGCAAGTCACAGTATCATATAGTTCAAAACTCTAGCTACCATTGAGAACATACCTGATCACATATGATAATTGTACGTGGCCCAAATCCTGATCTGCTGAAATTAGAACCATTGTCGAAACTCTCTTTCATCAGCCAAGATTTAATCTTGTCATGGCATTTGTTACATTTATTTACCATTTCTTTTATATTTGTTTACTTAATTTGACTACAGATATAACAACAACTTGTATCTTTCAAGTCACTTTAAACAGAGATCTAGTTCTCACTGCTGAAACAAGCTTACCCAGGTTTCTTACAAGGAAGTCATGGATAAAACATATCGAACATAAAACCCAACAGAAGAGCAACTTAGACTCAATTAAGACAATTACCTGCATAATATGCATCCACTGGTTTCAGCTTCAATGTTTTTGACAACTCGAATGCAACGTTTAGCCACCTGATCAACAGGATCAACTCCCACGTGTCGTCCCGCTGCAACAGAATTCACCCTGTGCTCTCCGCATGTTTCGCCCTCAGACCATTTCTCGCAATATTTACATCGCCAGTTACCACGAGGTATACTTGGGAGAGAAATACATTCTACATGCACCAACCAGATTTGTTCAAACATGAATCTACTTAAAAGTAAAATACACAGTAACAGTAGTAAATGAGAAGACTTAAGTTCAGTCAGAAACTTGTACATGAATTTAGAAAATAAGACAACCAACTGATCCTCCTCTTTCCAGAACTCAGAATTTTGACTATAATGATAAAAGAACGTCTAAAAATATCTTATTCCGTGCATATCTTCTAATAGTTGCCACTATTATAAACATACTTATTGAATTAATAACGCGTATAAAATAGCAAAGCTAGAGTGGATGCAAGTAGAGAGCCGAAAAAAAAGGAAATAGATACTGGAGTACAAATGATTGCAGCTTTACCTAAGTGGAAGGCCCTAGGGCAGCTATCACAGAGCAAAAGATCTCCACCATCAGCACAAATAACACACAAGTCATCATTGTCCTTAGCAGAATATTTCCGACCTTGGGCGAAAGTAATTGCCCATTCATGAAGAGACACACCGTTAGATGTATAAATGTAAGCATAACTGCAACAAGAAGACAACTATCAGAAAGTCAGCACACATTAAATAGCATGTCTAGAGTACACATAAATGACAGAGTTAGGAGGAGGTTTGCACGGTTTTCTACGAGATGCCCAGCCTGCATGAACTTCAAACTGTGACGGGCTGACCTGCATTCAAAGGATAAAAAGCCAGAGATAAGTGACTAAGCATTATGAAGTCTGCATAATAGTAAGAAGTACCTCACACTTGCAGCAATAACAATATATTCCAGCACCCTTTTTGTAACCTTCAAGCAATTTCTGCAGACAAGAAACAAATGTTTATGATATAAAATTTTCTGTAGACAAGAAACAAATGTTTATGAGATAAAATTAGGTTAGTGCAACTACACCCGCAAAAAAGGATTAAAGTAAAGAACCTGTCCACGGGCATAGTAGGCCAGTTCAGTTCCATCTGGCAATCCACCACTCTGGAAGACTAACTTATGCAAACGATGGTCTCTGTATCATATGGACAATAAGTAAATTTAACAAATCAGGACCTACCAGAACAAAGAAAATCAAGGTTGTTATGAGCAAATGCTACCGACTTTTTAGTTATTTTACAGTGACTCTTCTTCTCTGAAGATACAGATAGAGACACATTATTGAAAGACTTCGAAATCACAGATTGTTGCGCCAACCTAAAAGGCAGATACGAGGAAATCAGATCGTGCCGATCAAATCAGACACTATTAGCGATGGAAAGGAAATCTTAAAGTAAAGATACTGACATCTTTTTTAATGTTGAGCTGCACTTATTTTGTGAAGAAATACTAGCAGAAGCACTCATATAGGCCTTCCCAACCAAAGCATGGTGTAATGTCCTACAAAAGGTGATATGATTGTCAGATTTCAGAACAAAAGAGAACCGTGCATCTTTTTGTTTTTTAAAATACTCTGTTTTTTCATAATAATGATTGACGAAAAATTAAGATACACAACAAAGCAACAAGAAGGTACAAACTTTCTTGTAATCTTCAGAGGGTTGTTGTCAAGTGGTGACATAAATGAAGGAGAACTGGAGATAGATTCTGAAGACCTGTAAAAGGCACAAGGCCGCACTTGAATAAAGACCATATCCATGCACCATTGCCAGAAAGTTCATTTAAAAAAAGAAATGAGAATCTAAACAGGGGTGCATGGGCGTCAGGACTAAAGGATACATTGAGAAAGGTTACCAACATTCGTGTTAACTTCACTTGGCTCTTACTCGGGGAAGGGATGCACACCGGAGCACTCCTTGAGGTCCTTGCATTAGCTTGGGTGACCTGAGTTTTGGTCACCTCTGCACATGAAGAACATAGAAGCCCTCTATGGCCAAAGCATGATAAAGGGAATACACCTAGAAACCATATGCATAGAGTTCAGTTATATAAAAACCTGAGAAATTAAGTCCTTTTGGAACAAGTGATTCTATAATAAGATGGAAGAGCCACCTTTGCATCGTTTACAAGTGAAAGATTTTTCTTTAGATGCACCCCTAACAGCATCACAAATTGTTGCTTCAAGTACATGCAGAGGAGTACTCCGACACATCTTCAACACATCTAGCAGGCTTTTACCATTCTCAAAGCAAATATATTGTGATGCGCGTCTGTATTGTTTACAAGCATGAATCTCAAATTTGGAAGTTGGAATAACCTACAAAGAGAAGGTGTTTGTACCAGAGTAGGTTTGGTAGAAATACTAAAGGTCATGAAAATCAACCTGCATCCTAGGCTGCAGTTGAGAAAAAGATGCTTACTTTAGCTGAATTGCAGAGGGAACATGAGCACAAGATTCCACCATCTTTGATGACGCCACGGAGCCCAAAGGCTTGAGACTGACAAATGAAAATATTAATGCTTAGCCGGAGATGCAAAATTTAACTCCAGACACGTCGATAGAAAACAAGAGCAATTGTAACAAAAAAGAATAAGCGAACCTTAACACTACCCATGTAAACTACTGAAAGGCCATCAAGCAGACCAGTATCAAAAAGCTCCTTCACAGTCATTGGTCTTTTGCATATTAAATTGGACTTGTTACTCGGGCTACCAAGAGGAGTGCACTCCTGTAATTTATTACTAAGAAAATTTACTTCTACGGCATCCTCTACATCAACAGACTCCAGATTCTCTACTTCCTTCACTCTCACCACTGATCTACCAAACCGCCTTGCATACTTTAAAGGGACATGATTTCTCCCTGTACTACTTTCATGCTTTTCCCCTCTGCACGAAGTAACTGATGAACTGCAACAGGGTTCATCCATTATTCGACTTTTATTCCCCTGGCTCTCTACATCATAATACAGGCTCCCTTCAGGCAAAACTTCTACAGGAATCTCTACATTTAACATTTCAACAAACTGGCTTCCTTCGATTAAAACATCGACCAGGTAGCTCTCCTCAGCCTTAATTTTCAATTCATTGGACTTTTCAACTGCCAAATCTTCAGCTAAGCTGCCAACGGCCAGTTGTTCTTCCATTGCAAAATCCACAGCAGGGGTCTCGAGCAATGTATTACCAATACGATAACTCAAATCCACATTACTTTCAGCCCTCGAGCTGTTATGAGACTTATCACCTGAGGAATTTGTGATGCCCCTTACCAGTTTCGGTTCTTCAAGACCGTTCAGCACTTTATTTTCCACGTCTCCGTCAAATTCAACATCCTTGCAAAGCCTTTTCTTCTTCGTTCTCGTATAAACAATGAAACCATTCACTTGGGTAGTTTTGATTCTCTTACAACTAGTCCTACTCCTGTCACCAACCTCCCCACATGTACTGGCCGGAGCCTGCCGCTTAACTGGAGATTCCAAGACCACATCGAATCCATCCCCGGGAAGGTTCCCTCCGGAAGTCAATCCGGACACAGAATCTAGCTTCATTCCAACCAAATATGCAGCGAAGAAACTCCACAAGTTATCTATAAAAAAAAATCGAAAGGGACGATAACAGAAGAAAGCAAACTGATCTGAGAAACACGATTCAGAAGATAGATTGGATTGAAAATACCGATTACAGATATGAACCCTAACTACTAAAACTACTACATTGCAATAAAATAATTCCGAAACTGAAGAAGGAATCGCACCTTACAATACGAGATGATTATGGACCACTTCAGGAACGAACCGCGCAATGGTCAGCATGTGATCAAATCCAAAGACAGTGGACTAAAATAGGGTTTATGGAAGGGTTCATCGACGGATCTGAAGGAAAGCAAAACAAAATCTGAGGGAGATTGGGTTTTTTTGCAGCCATTGGAAGTGCAGATAGAGCGATCCAGTAAATAACAGTCCACGGAGGCAGTGGCAGAATCCGTAAATAATAGTTTCAGAAGGGGTAGTTAAACAACGAAAACATAGGCCCTTTTTTTACGTCTCGTGAGCCCACAAGGCCCACCATCTTAGACGTCTTATTTATTCGAAAAAACATTTTCAGTTTTAGTTTCACTTGGAGTTTAGTTTTGTTACATTCGGTTTTATAGAAATCCTTTTAAATTAGAATAAAATAGTATTCAGTTGTATTTGTCATTGTATGAATTGAAAGGTTTTCGTGAAGGAATTCGATTTCACCTAATTCGGATTCCGAAAGCTCCGAAACTCTATTGTGAATTATATCAAGATTTGAGAAACTCAAAACAGAAGATCAAGATAAATACCTGGATTTATGGTATACGATATGCAGCGGAATAAATCTTCTAGTTCAACGTGTAAACTCTACACAATGATGTGATATGTGTAGTGAGAGGATTTTGGGAGATTGATTTTTTAAGAGAAAGAAAAATGACCTCATCTCTTAAGTCTCCCCAAAATTCCCTTTATATACACGTGAACCAGGGACCATAACCGACAGATAACCGATTAATTTCGGTTCTCAATTGTATCGTCTAATTTCGCCCATCATGAAATATAAACGATACTACCAAAGGTCTCTATGCATATAATCCTCCCCATTCAATTCAATACCGAAGTCCAATGAATTAAACTTAAATCCGATCACATTTAATTTGGACTAAACCGAATGACAACACTTATTCCAAAATTATTCACATATATAGGTCCACAAATATAAGATTAAACCAAAAAATCTTACAATCTCCCACTTGGACCATATATGTGACCATCAAACCATGAAATAACCTTAAGAGCGCTCATAATTGTTGTCATCAAACCGGTATTGACACCAATCTAGTCCATCGACCATATCCACGTAGAACCAAAGAGATATAACCACAAACGTAGTTAGACCCACATTTGATTACTAACGTATTACAGAAGAATGACATAGATCTGAATGCGGATGCATAGCATGAAGATTACACGTGAAGTGATCGATACGTGTCTATCTCCAACTGGTCCTACCTTATCGAGATCAACTTAAACCGAATGATACAGAGTGAATACCTTAAGCTTAAAACTCAGTAGTTCCGGAACATAAAACTGAAACCCAATAAGCATACATCATCATAATCCAAGAGCAAACTCAAATAGATACAATACTCCCACTAAACCGTAATATTGTCACAAAGGACAATACCCATACGAGTAATATGCTCCTGAAATACTTTAGGTATAACACCCTTAGTCAGCGGATCCGCAATCATGGAGTTTGTACCTACATGCTCTATCGAGAATACCTCACTCTGTATCCTTTCACAAACAACAAGATACTTAATTTTGATGTGCTTTGACTTCGAAGTACTCTTGTTATTATTCGAGTATAATACCGCAGAACGATTGTCACAATAAATATTTAGAGGTCTATCCACACCAATCATAATGTGCAACCCAGTGACAAGATTCCGCAACCATAAAGCCTGATTGGATGCCTCATAACATGCTACATACTCTGCCTCCATTGTGGACGAGTCCACGAGCTTTTGCTTAGCACTAAGCTAAGAAATAGCCCCACCAATGAGGAGAAATATATAGCCTGAAGTGGATCGAAGACTATCGAGACATCCAACATAATCTGAATCTGAATAACCAGTGATCTCGAGCTGGTCAGATCGTCTATACACAAGCATAACCTTTTGTTTTCTGAAGATATAGCATCACCCGTTTGGACGCTTTCCAATGATTAATCCTAGGGTTACTTAAGTATCTTCCCAAAATGCCAACAATGTATGCCAAAACAGGTCGTGTGTAAACCTGTGCATACATTAGACTCCCTATAGCCGAAGCATAAGGAATCTTCCTCGCTTCCTGAATCTCCGATTTAGTCTGTGGGCACTGTCTAAAACTGAATTTGTCACCTTTAAAAATATGGGTATCTATACCTTTACATCCTTTCGTGCCAAACCACTCAAGAACTTTATCGATGTAACTCTTTTGTTATAAACTTAATATACCACGAGAGCGGTCTCGGTGTATTTTATACACAATACAAAAGAGGCATCACCAAGATCTTTCATCTCGAATTTCTCCGAAAGAAATTTCTTAGTTTCGCACATAAAGCTTACATCGTTTGCAGCAATAAGGATATTATCCACGTAAAGGATTATTAAAATAAATTTTCTCCCACTGATCTTGTGATATACACAAGCATCTACCTGATTCACCTCAAAACCATATCAGATGATTATACAATGAAACTTGTGATACCATTGACGAGACGCTTGCTTCAAACCATAGATGGATTTCCTTAATTTACAAACCATTTTCTTTGGATCTCCGACCACAATGTGTTCTGGTTGCACCATATAGATAGTCTCTTCAATGTCACCATTGAGAAAGGCTGTCTTAACGTCCATCTGATGCAGCTCTAAATCATAATGAGCTGTTAGTGCCATCAATACTCTCAAAGAGTCTTTTGATGAAACCGAAGAGAAAGTCTCTTTATAGTCTATGCCTTCCTTTTGAGTAAATCCTTTGGCGACAAGACGTGCCTTATATCTTTCCACATTGCCTTGTGAATCCCGTTTGGTTTTAAAGATCCATTTGCATCCAATGGGTTTCACATCCTTAGGCAAAGGGACAAGATCCCAAACGCCATTGTCATCCATGGACTTTATCTCTTCCTTCATGGCATCAATCCACTTTTGAGAGTTAACACTTTGAATGGCTTGACGGAGGTTAACTGGATCCTCTTCCGTCAACCCAATGCCATCCTCGTGTTCTTGGAAAAAGACTATATAATCATCTGAAATAGTACTTTTCCTCTCTCTAGTGGACCTTCGTAATGGCACACTTTTCTGTTGTAACTGTTCTTGAAGTTCATGAACTTGTTCTTCATGGATTTCAGGAACGAAATCTGGAGTATCTTGATTTGTAGCTCGAGCAATATGATCCAAATCATTGCTAGCTACAATAATTGGAATAAGAATCATTATCTTTTGTGAAAAAAAAGTTTCATCCTTATCCTCTCCAAAACAAAATTCATCGTCCCTTTTCCCAGGTTCGATGTCCTTAAAGAACGTCGATATTCCCATCTCAAAGATCGTCTTTTTCGTGGGATCATAAAACTTATACCCCTTAGATGTTTTCGAGTATCCAACAAAGTAACAACTCACAATTTTGGAATCCAGTTTCTTTTCATCGGGTCGATAAGATCGAGCCTCTGCTGGACATCCCCAAATGTGAAAATGCCTTAAGCTAGGACATCTACCCGTCCATAACTCATAAGGCGTCTTAATTGTTGCTTTAGTTGGTACCCTATTCAAGATATAAACCGCTGTCTTTAATGCCTCACCCCACAGGAATTTTGGGAGAATAGAGAACGATATCATATTTCTCACCATTTCCTGAAGTGTTCGGTTTCGTCTCTCCGTAATACCATTCATGCTAGGTGTACCCGGCATTGTGTATTGGGGAACGATTCCACACTCCTCGAGGTACCTGGCAAACGGTCCTAGACGTTGTTCATCCGATCCGTCATTTCTACCGTAGTATTCACCACCACGATCAGAACTAACGGCCTTAACGCGTTTATTAAATTGAAGTTCAACTTCAGCCTTAAACGCTTTGAAAACATCTAAAACCTCCGACTTCTCATGAATAAGATAAAGATAACCCTATCGACTGTAATCATACAAAGTAATGTTGACCATTCCAAGAAGCAATAGGAAACAGTCCGCATACATCCGTATGTATCAATTCCAAAGTCTCTTAAGTTCGATATGTACCTTTACCTACTTTGTTTTTCTGCTTTCCCTTGATACAATTGACACAATGGTCAAAATCTGAAAAATCAAGAGTTCCAATAATTCCATCTAGTATAAAACGTTTCATTCTCGATTTCGAGATATGTACTAATCGTTTATGCCATAAAACAACGAAATTTTCATCAATCAATTTATGCTTCACGTCTCCTGAACCAACCTACAGGATTTCATTATATGAAGGGATGATATCGAGCATATAAAAATTGTCCAAAATTGATAAAGAAACGGTTCCAATCATAACCGAATGAAATGAAAGGGTAATCTTAGAGTTTCCGAAAGAACAAGAAGATCCTAATTTGTCCAAACAGAAACTGAAACCAAATTCCGTCTAAAAGACGGAGAAATACTTGATGGATGCCAATCCGAAGCATACATAAGAAGGTATCCGCCATTGAATTTGTGAAACCATAAGTAATTGACCGGTCTTCATTAGAAGCCTGAATTGCCCGATCGCTTCCACTTCCACACTTTTACCGTCACCTACATAGATGTATCTTTCAACATCAAGCGGTTTTCGGTAATAGACGCAACCCCGTATAGATATACTTACGCGAGCTGTAGCACCTGAATCAACCCACCAAGTACTTCTTGGCACTGAAGCTAAATTGACCTCAGAACAAACTAAGTGAGAGTCAAATCCTTATTTGCACGGCAAGTATGATACTTCGTGCAAACATTCTTCATATGACCAGCCTTGCGACAAAAGAAACATTTTTTTGAATTTTAGCCAGATCTGTGGCTTGTTTCTTTTGCACATGACCTGATCCTGAATATGCGGTTTCAATCCCTTTCTTCCTTTTCCGGTCTTGCCCTTTGAGGTGGTGGCTACGAAAGCACTTTGTGTCTTTTCCTGCCTCAATCTCTGCTCCTCTTGCACACAATGGGAAATGAGCTTGTCAAGAGTCCACTTATCCCTTTGGTCTGTTATAACTAACCTTAAAATAACCGAATTGTATAGGGAGAGAGATCAAAACCAAGAACACAAGGACATCTTCCGATAACTTAATGAGTCCAAGTGCCTTTAGCTTCAAGGTTCGACATTTTCATAATGTACTCTCGAAGACTCTCGTTGCCTTTGTACCTCATGGAGATAATTTCCGCTAAAAGCGTAATTATTCCCGTTTTGTCATTTTTGGCAAAGCATTTCTCTAAGGCATCGAGATATTCCTTAGCACCAGTCACCTCTTCAGGCACATAGCCCCTGAAGACTGGAGGAATGGAATGCTTGATGATCATGAGACACGTGCGGTTTGAGGTGTCCCAACGCTCGAGTTTGTTGCGATTCTCAACAAAACTCAAATTCCTAATCGTTAGATGAACCTTCTTAATCGCAAGGTCGTGATCCATCAAAGAAAGCACGATCAATAAGTGCTCCTTCCATTCGGAAAATTTCAATCCATTTAACATATGGATCGAACTAATGTTGGCATAGATACATGATGTCGATAGCACAACTATAAACAAAAGATAGCTTGTGTGTTAGACTTACATTCAATAAAACCTAATTGAATGATAACAGGATCCAATCCCATCATAAGGCATCTGCGCAACATCAAAATTAGTCTTTGTACAATAATTTTGACTTGCAATAGATGACTCAACGCATCAAGTAATCAGTGTAAATCAAACATCTCATGTAATGGTTACCTTTGGGTATACCATCACATTTATGTCATACCAAAAAATATACACTAATTATAAATGCACACACAAAATATAACAGCCCAAAAATGAATGTCCTTTTTGTTTAAATTGTAATTGAAATATTTTCTCAAGATTGCCCACTTTGGTAGGATGTTGAGAAATTTAATTAAATCGCATACATTGATCAAAGGATATATCAATAACCATCATAATTTCAGTGAATAATATTTATTCAATAACTATAATTTAACCATATAATTACACGATCCGAATGTGTAATTAATCATAGTAAATTACATTCACTGAAATTATGATATAATATACATAAATAATATTCGTGCCAATTCTAATTCAAGATGAATTGCACAAATTTATTGAAATATAAACTCATCCTTATTAATTTGTGGGTTTGTTGTCAATTATTCCCGTAGAATATAGAATAAAATCAACAGCATTCCAAAATGTATGAATAGTGCTGTTAGCACAACTGGCAGAGCATGTGTGTACTATTACAGAGGTCACTGGTTCAAACCTAAGACACTGCAATTTTCTTATTCTACCAATTCTTTTAATAACAAATGGGTTTAACCTTTTAAGTCCAAATAAATTGGGTGCATCCATTTAAAACAAAACGGCCCAATTATTTTTTTTATTTAAAAAAAATTCTCCAACCGTTACACTTTTTTTTAGTCAAACGGTCAACCCCCATAACTCCAATTTATTTCTTTTTAAATGAATGAGTCAAACCGTTACAATTGTTTAATTATTTTTTTTAATTAATTAAACAATTAAACAATTACACCCATGATTCCTTTTTTTTAATATAGAAAAAATACATTTTTATTTTCTTATTCTTCACCATTTTTCCACCATGAAGTTTCATCAATTTTTTTTAAAAGAAAAATCTCTATCATCTTCTTCCCATCAAGAAAAATCTCTTGAATCTTAATGTAAACTAAATTTTACATCAAAATTGTTTAATTCATTCCAAACTTGTTTAATTTATCAATAATTAAATCCAAATCTGATATACACACAATAGATCGGCTCTGATACCACTTGAAGGAATTCGATTTCACCTAATTCGGATTCCGAAAGCCCCGAAACTCTATTGTGAATTATATCAAGATTTGAGAAACTCAAAACAGAAGATCGAGATAAATACCTGGGGAAGTCCAATGAATTAAACTTAAATCCGATCATATTTAATTTGGACTAAACCGAATGACAACACTTATTCCAAAATTATTCACATATATAGGTCCACAAATATAAGATTAAACCAAAAAATCTTACATATCGAGATACTTATACTAAATTCAAATCAAAATAGAATACGGTATTCCAATCAAATTGGATAAGTTCCAAATTTCTTAGAAATTCTCTTAGTTGGTTTTTACGCTTGTGATTGCAAAGGCAGCTCTACGAGAGATTAGATCTATTTTGTCTCGATTTATCTCAAACTCTATATTTTTAAATTTTTTTTATGAGAGAAGAGTTGTCCTATTGAGAAACCCTTTTAGCTTTTTTTCTACAAGGATTACAACATCTTCCCTATTTGGTGGCTTGGAAAATGAGAGAACATGCTCAACTAAGTTTCTCGCGAGCTAACATGAAGCTTCCCATAAAAAATATTTAATCTTTTCTCAGTTTTTTCTATAAAATGATACGACAAACCATTTTTTAAAATAATTTCTCATTCATATGTAGAAAATAGCATGATACAAGTGTTTACATAAATGAGAATTGCGGTAGAACGAAACCATTTTTAAATAATTTCTCATTCATATGTAGAAAATAGCATGATACAAGTGTTTACATAAATGAGAATTGCGGTAGAACGAGGAGACTCAAAGAGAGTCAAATAGAAGAATGTGAAACATGATTACGAAGAAACTAGAATGACGAGAAGTGTAATCACGAGGTGTGTGGAGACGAGGAGTCTTTGTATTTCTTAATATCCTCCCTCAAATTGGAGCATGTAGATCGATATGCCCAACTTGCCAGAAAACGTCAAATCCTTGTCGTCCTAATGTTTTGGTGAAGACTTTCACAATTTTTAGTCTTCTACTCTGGTCGTCATAAGATAAAAGAAAGAAAAAAATGACGGTCAGGTCGGTCAAAATTTCGATGGTTTGTCACGCCGTTGTCTTGGTTTGCTAGTCTGTCGATGGTTGAATAGAGCCGTCGAGGTCAGTACGACGAAGGGCATCGAGTGGGTACATCGAAAAGGCGAAGGGCATCTAAGTCGGTACACCAAAAGATGTTTAGGTCGATAAGCCGAAAGGCCTCTGGGTCGATGCGTCGAAGGGCGTCTGGGTCGGTACGCCAAGGGGTGTGTGGATAGGAACGCCAAGGGGCATCGAGGTTGGTACGCCCAGGGGCATCGAGGTCGGTACACCAAGAGGCGTCGAGGTTGGAAAGTCAAGGGGCGTCGGGGTTGAAACCGAAGAGTCTGTCATGGCCAGGGTCGGAGAGGTCGGATCGGGGTTCGAATAAGAGTTGGTGGTCGAGTTTGGCATTAAAACAGAGGAAAATTTTGGTCTAAATCGATCTAGAAATCAATTTAAAAATGAAAAACATCATCAACACCAACCGTTATCGAAGGTTACCATCGTCGTCTTCATCATCATCACCACTTTACCAATGACCATCATAATTCATGAAAGTCCAAGAACCTCAAACCCTAAAAGTTTTGGATCGAGACTCTGATACCATGATACGAAGAGTCATTTTGTAAAAAAAGTTTCTCATTCATGTGTAGAAAATAGAATGATACAAACGGTTATATATACGAGAATTACGATAGAACGAGGAGACTCAAAGAGACTCAAACTAGAAGAATGCGAAATGTGATTACGAGGAAACTAGAATGACGAGAAGTGTAATTACGAGGTGTATGGAATCGAGAAGTCTTTGTATTTTCCAATATGAAACCATAACATTAACCTGAAACTTTCCATATTTAAAACCTTTTTATAGTGGGTCCGATCCGGGTCTATATTATTGGTGGGTTTGAACATGAACCTGATTTGATGACCTGAATGGAGTAGCTGAATGCAGATGTTGCAGTGGGAGAAAAAGATGGCGACGATGATGCACGATGCCAGATTCATACTACCACATGGTAGAGGGTGACAACAACGAAGAATATGACGACAATGTTTCTTGTTTTTTATTTATTATACTTTAAAATTTTGAAAAAAAACATTTTTAAATGGATCACCAAATTTTTTGTTCATTATATTGGAAGGATTATAGATATTTTGGGTTTCAAATGACCATTTTTGAAAATAAGAAATGGATTTAGAAGTACTTTAGGAAGAAAATAGACAAAACTTGGGAACGAAAACGAACAATGGGAGTTATCGGACACACAAATGGATTTCTACAAAATATGACATCAATTGTTATTGGATTCGTGTTTGATCTATCTGGTAGGTAGATATATTGATGACTATGTATGAACATAGATTTTTTTAGACAAATTCAATATTAGGTGGTTGAATTTCCCATTTAAAAATGAATTAACCTATTTGCAACACATGGAGAAGTAAATCTATGCATGTTAAACAAAAATTCTCAAAACCTACAGTATTACTATCTCCCATGTATATATTTGTACACTTAATTTAAATCACATTAGTATCAACGTATACACTTTAATATTTTTGTAAGTCTATTTTCGTAGAGTTTACAATCCAATCTCCATAGTCCATGTAGTTTACGCTGGTATGACATGATCTGTAATCTTATGATAGACTACATGTATGAATAAAAAATTTAGAAATAGAAACATGAAAATCGATTATACCTGGCGATGCAGACATCTTACATGAAGCGAAACCAAAAGACGGTCACACGAATGAGGAGCTAACTCAAGGAACCGAGCATATATAATCTTTTCATGACCTACTCACACATGGAGGAGTAAGGAGCTTGCGAAACAAAGCAGCTGAGAAGGAGGCATGGGAAACTCTTGATTAAAAAGAGGACTAAGGTCCGATTCAAGGAAACTTCACGTCGATCTTCTAACGAACCGAGTCTCGACCTGCACACCTTAAAAACGACGGGCTCAGGTGACACGGTTGAGGAAAGAGGAAAGATAAATATTTTTCCTTATCATTCCCAATAGCTAAGAAATCCTTCTATACAGATAGAAAATCGTCCAGGCCAATCATATCCCACCAGATCCTTTATTTTCTTCAACGACTAGAAAATCTTTCCAATAGCTAGTAGATCAATATGTTATTCTTCATTTACGCATTTTACTTGTTTTAACATGGTCCTCTCCTATATAGAGGATCCCACCACATTTCTAATTGTATACTAAAATTGCTAAAAAATAAACTCTTTTTGTTTTTTTTGATCGTTCGTCAAGAAAATGGTATCTTTAACTTGTTTCAAGACCTTTTGAGGGGACCTTCATACCATTCAAAACCCCGTTTATCCACCTTATTCCACTCAAGAAGCTACTTTTGCCTTGTGAGATCATAACTTCAATCGTCTACCACCATCGTCCATCATCAATGACCAAACTTTTAAATAGTGTTCTTAGGTCAGTCAAGAGATCATCCACCGCCAACCAGAATCATCCACTATCAATGGATGAAATCTTTAAGAGTGCCCTTAGGAAAGTTAAGAGATCCTTCACCAGCTATTGAGAATAAATGATTCCTCGCACGTGTCTCGAGATCCAACACCCGAGGCGTGTATGATTTTGGTATTAGAGTCCAGTTCAAGGACCAAAGGTACACTTCTATCCCTTAAAATTTTTTTATTGTACTAATCTTTTCTTTGTTTTGTTTCTTGTTAAAAAAAAGAATTAGAAGAATATGGTTGAATAAGTAGAGAATTCTCAATGCAACAACCACCAGACGTTATAATGCAAATGCCCCAACAAATGGATTCGAGAATGAAACTACTTGAAGAAGCACAACGACAATCCGAACCTGACGCACCAGAGATTCGCAAAAACGATGTGGAAGATGAAGAAGTCTCATGCGCAAGAGGTATGTACCACTACACCTCCAATATGGATTTTCAACGCATAAACAATAATTTAACCCAAAGAAGTCAAATTGTTGAAGTATACTTCGAAAAATTTGAGCATCTTCGTAATATATTAGAAATTGATGAAGATGAAGAAACATTGATGGCTCAATTCTAGATGGGTTAAATGAATGGATTGATAGAAAGGTACAAAGACAACACTACCACGATTTTCAAGATATATTGGCTTTGTTGATCCAAATTGAGCAATAGATTAAGGTGAAGCAAGAAACTAGTCGAAGAAGGATGCAACACACGTGGTCATCAAGACAACCCTCAAGGATGCTAGAGAAATCAAGAATGAATGACCGTTCCAATGGTAAAGCTGTGAGACATCAAGTTCTTTAGTTCCTCTTAAATCAATTCGTACCCGTGAGCTGATATGTTTGAAGTGCAAGGGGGTTGGACACATGACACGAGATTTCTCTCACCCTCGCATCATAATCCTCATCTATTATAGAGAAACGAGTTTGTAAATGAATAGGAACCAAACGAAGATGAAAGTGAAGAGATCGAGTACCAAGAAAGTGGACAACTACTCATTACAAGGCGCATGTTGAGCACGATGGTCAACCCTCAAGAGATGGTCCAATGCGAGATAATCTTCCTCACAAAATATCTCGTTAAGAATAAGGTATGTGGACTCATCATAGATAACGGTTCTTGTACTAACATTGCAATTGCATATATGGTGAAAAACAAGGTTTGGAACCAAAGAAACATCCCCATCTATACAAGCTACAATGGCTCCACAATCAAGGGGAGCTCAAGGTAACCGAGCAAGTATCCATGCCTTTCCACATAGGCCAATACCACAATGAGATACTACACGATGTCATGCCAATGCAAGTAAGACACATCCTACTAAGGCGACCATGTCAATTCGATCGCATGGTAACACAAAATGGAAGGAAAAAAAATTATTCTTTCGTCCTTTACAAAAGAAATGTAATACTAGAACCTCTTATTCCTTCACAAATACATGATATGCAAGTAAAATTGAATTGTGAGGACAAACCTAATTTTTACATTAAAGCTAGTGCAATTTGTAAGGCTTTGAGTAATCAAAACCCAATGTTACTAATGGTCTACAAAAATGTTTGGATAGACCAAGGTACAGTAGAGTATCTTTCGGAGATCACTAACATATTGGAAAAATATCGTGACTTGTTTTCTGAGGAGATACCGTCCGAACTGCCACCAATACAAGACATTGTACATCAAATTGACCTCATCTCGGGATCATTATTGCCTAATCGGTCGACATGAACCTCAAGAAGAAGAATGAACTACAACGAAAAGTCCAAGATATGATAGACCAAGGCTACATCCGAGGATGTCTAAGTCCATGCGCCCTTCTCCTACTACTTGTACCAAAGTAGGATAGGACTTGGAGGATGTGTGTCGATTGTCGGGCAATCAACAACATCACAATAAAATACCGACATTCCATTTTGCGGTTGGAAAACATGCTTGATGAATTGAGTGGAGCTACAATATTCTCAAACATTGATCTTTAAGAGCGAATATCACCAAGTCCTCATGCGAGAAGGCGACGAATGGAAGACGGTTTTCAAGATAAATCAAGGACTGTACAAATGGCTCGTCATGTCTTTTTAACTTTCCAATGCCCCTAGCACTTTCTTGAGGCTCATGAACCAAGTTTGAAGATCTCACATTGGTAAATTCATCTTTATTTACTTTGATGATATTCTTTGTAATGTTAAATTTCTTAGTGAACATATAATACATCTTAAGCAAGTGCTAGAAACGCTCTTAAAGGAATAAATCTACATAAAACCTCAAGAAGTGCTCCTTTTGCACTGATGAAATCGTTTTTCTAGGCTTGTTGTGAGTTCTAAGGGACTATGGGTAGACGACGATAAAATCAAGGCCATACCAGAAAACCAACACAGATTATAGTTGCACATGTACAGAGCTTTCATGGACTTGCAAGTTTCTCTCGCCGGTTCATGAAGGACATCATCAGCATAACCGCACCCTCACCGCGGTTATAAAAAAGGACAAGGCCTTCAACTGAGGAGAGGCACAAACTAAGGTGTTCATAATGCATAAGGCAAGCCTAATCACTGCATCTGTCTTTGACAAGCCATTCAAAATGAAGTGTGATGCCTCAGGGACCAACACTGGAGCAGTTCAATTCAAGAACGAAGACCCATGGTATATTTTAGTGAGAAGTTAAGTGGTGCCACTATCCCACGTATGAAAAAGAACACTACGCCCTTGTCCGAGCCTTGGAAATGTGGCAACACTACCTATTGGCAAAGGAGTTTGTCATTCACATCGATCATGAGACCCTCAAACACCTCAAGGGTAAGAACAGTCTTAAAAAAATATGCCAAGTGGATGGGGTTCATCGAGGCCTTTCCATTCATAGTCAAGTACAATAAAGGCAAAGATAATGTCGTAGTCGACACATTATCATGGAGACACGCTTTCATCACTATCATTGAGGCTAGGAACTTGGGGTTTGAGCACCTCAATGAGATGTATGAACAAGATCCAAAGTTTGACGAGATAATCCAATTGTGCAAGGAAGAAGCTAACAAACCTTTCTACATACTCGATGATCTGTGATAGATGACTTTGCATTCTGCAAAGCTCAATGAAGGACTTGGTGCTTTAAGAAGAACATGGAGGCACTCTGATGTGATACTGGATCGTGCATTCCACTCGGTTGTGCGATGAATGCCTTAGAACCCGTAGACATATACGTGTAGGGGTGCGATACGGGCCGGGCCGGCCCGAATCCGGCCTGAGCCCGAAAAAAGCCCGCATTTTTGCGGGTCGGGCCAGCCTGGCCCGGATACAATCGGACCTAGAATTTACGGCCCGAAACCGACCCAGCGGGTTTTCGATGGGCTCGGGCCGGGCCGGGCCTCGGGCCTAAAGAGATAAAAAATTAAAAAATTTAAACAAGTCTAAAACGCCTAAATTAATCCATATGAATCCAAAATTCACGTTAACAAATTCTGAAATGCTAAACAAATCATTATTCTAATAGTCTAAAACACACATCAACAAAGATTAAAAACTATTCCATACAAGTTTATAAATGAAGAAACAAAAATATAAACAAATTTGACTTGAATCTCTTGCTCTTCCGGTTTCACCATCAATATGCTTATTGAGTCGCAGCGAGAAATCCATCGGGCCGCTAAATATAGATTTTACACATCAGTCAATCAAAGAAACCAAATCAACAACATAAACAATCGTATAATCTCGATAATTTGAATTGAAATGTATAAACTTAACCTTCTTCATCGTAACCAAGTAACCAAGAACGAACAAAAATTAAGGCTTGAACGTTTGATGATAAGAGACGGCTTTTGTATTTGTTGAGCACACCCGAGTCGGCGCTGAAAGAAGACTCTGAAGCAACTGTGGTGATCGAAATACTTAGGATATCAAAAGCCATAAGCGCTAACTCAATACTATATGTCTTAGTGTTAGACTT
>CM071861.1:1699184-1711250 GCA_036759665.1 Gynandropsis gynandra | reverse complement strand
TTTTTTGTGTCACATATATGATATATGTGTAAAGTAAAAATTTATTTGTATTCATATCCTTTTAAATTTTCTTAATTTTAATTTTTAATGGAAAATAACTCAAATGAAGTTAATATATATTATAAGTTATATCATAGCACATAATATTTAGGGATTTCTATCTTAGAAAAACTATTTTGAACATAAAGAATACACAAAATATAAGAAGAAAAAAAGTTATTAATAAACAAAATAAAAAAATATTTAATTACAAAATAATAGCTTATGCACGAGGGAGACAGAGACGTCACGACAAGGAGGTAGGGGGAGGGAGAGAGCTTCTGAGACTGAGAGAGGAGAGAGCACTAGGGTTAGAGGTGCGGGCGATTTTTGGGCTCGGGCAGCCCGCGGGTCGAGCCCGGCCCGGCCCGAATTTTGCGGGCCAAAATTTTTCAAGCCCGAGCCCGGCCCGATTGAAAACGGACCTATAATTTTTGGCCCAAACCCGTAATTTTTCGGACTGGGTTCGGATCGGGTTTCGGGTCGGGCTTGAAATTGACATCCCTAGATACGTGCTGAAGAACGTTGGCCCAAATGTCAGTCACACCGTCCAAAACCCTTGAGCATATGCACCTCTAGAACTCTTTGGACGATAGAAGACGTCACAAGCAACCGTGGTGCGTTGCTTGATAAGTCGAGTCGAGCAAGTCCCAGACTTGATCGATTTGTGTGAGATGAATCTCCAAAATCTCAAGAACAATGAGCTAAGCTCGTTTGATCTGTGTTTGGTTCGAAAATCACTTATTTTTTTATTATTCATGCGTGCCTCCTTAAAAAGGAAGAAGGCCAAAATAAACTTCCCACATTACACTCCTATTCAAAAGTCTAAGACTCTTATTGACCACTAATCTTCCTAGATTTTATTCCTACTGAGAATGCACGAAATAAGCATTAAATTATAAGTGTTCTTGGTACAATTTGAATTCAAATTTGAATTTGAATGTCACAAATCCAAGACACTTCCTCTTGATGGGTCTTTGTGTGGTCCATGGACTTGTGAGGCTCTAAACCGATCTTGCTGTTCAATCTCTTGGGCTTCTAAGATGTCTTGAATCTTCTTCTGTAGCCTCCTGGCCTTAGTCTAGTCCAAAGCCCCTTTAACATGCTTGAAACCTCGGAATTTGCCTCTAAGTGTGCACTAAAGGTCTTGTCGGAAAAGTCGCCAGAATTTCGCCAGAAAAGTGACGTTCCGGAAGTGATCCGGTACTCATCTGAAAGATCTTGAGTTCCGGTTCCAATGGTCTTGATTTCACCGAATTTGGACTTCGGGAAAGCCTCCATTTAGGTTTTTTCTTAAAAGGTCTCATCTTCGAGTTAGGCGGTCCGTGAATATCAGACGCGACCGTTAGTCCGCGCATCTCGTCAACGGACCGCGTATCCACGTCCTTGTCAGCATTCCGTACGTTCCCGTCAGTGTCCACACGTCCTCTTCAGCTGTTCGGCCGCATCATCCTTAGATTGTGTGCTAAGGACTCGTCGTCTCACCAAGAGTCTTCCAAGCGCTGGATCCTCGTCTATCTCCTCCTCGGAGTTTATCTCTTATGCTTGTTGCTCTCGATCAGATGAATGATTAGACTCGATATCGCCGTTTTTGAGAATGATCATGGAGCGTCGGTTTGGGCAATCCCGCGCGTAATGCCCTCGTCTGGAACACCAAAAACAAGTGATGTCTCGGGTTTGATGTGTCTGCGGTTTGATGCTTCCTCTCCTAGGCTGTTGGACGTCGGGTCTGGGGTCGGGCCTCGGTGCTTGGTCGCTTCCCCTTAGATTCTACCCAAATTGTGGTTCTGATCTCTGCCCGGTCCATGCTGGGTGGTGTCCGATCTAGACGCACGTGTGTGCGCGCGGGTCGCTGCTCGGCTCGGTCCGGGCGGCTGTTTTGCGAAAAACTTTGCCGCGTGTTGGAGCTGCTTCCTCCGTACCGTTGGTGCTTCGATCTCCTTAGTGGCTGTCTCTCATATAATATGGCGAGATCTAGCAGCTCATTGAGTGTTTGGCACCGATGTGGCTCCACTTGCTCCAAAATATTGATGTTGAGGCCTCGTTTGAAGCGATCCATGGTTGTCCGCTCATCCTTTTGAGTTTGCGCCCTCACCATCAACTTTTGCATCTCCTTGTAATAATCCTCGACGGATAAGGATACATGTACAAGGAAATTCAGATTGTTACGCACTTCTTCATAATAATATGAAGGTACGTATCGGCTTCTCATGATTTGCTTGAGCTGCCGCCATGTGTTGACCGGTTGGTCACCATTCATCCTTCTGAAATGGATGATTTGATCCCACCAAATCAAAGCGTAGTCACTGAATTTAGCAGTGGCTAGTTTGATCATTCGTTGCTCGGTGTACTCGTGGAGATCAAACACCATCTCCGTGCGTCTTTCCCACTCCAAGTATGCCTCCGGATCGCTACCCCCAATAAACATGGGAATGTCCACTCTCACACCACCGTTGTCATGGTCATGGAAGTCTCTATGTGGTGTTGTTCCCTCTTACCTTCCTCTTGCCATGAAGGGTAGTAATTTTTTCCTTTTAAAATAATAATATTAACTCATAATAAATACTAACCAATTAAAGGAATTCATTTGCATTGTGATCTTGGTCCTCTCCTAGATCAGCTCTAGGATGTTGTTCTTGGCCTCCCCCAAGTGGTATTCAAGGCCTGGCTTGATCATGATTAGGCCTTGGATGAGCCGGTTCTCCCCTTTTGAGCCGCGGTGGTTATTGTTGAACCGTGAGGAGACGCGTGAGATTTGCGATTTGCTCTTGGAGAGCTTGAAATTCGTCTCGTATCACTTGAGGCTCTGGTTCTCTATTCACTGATCCTTCACTCTCGTTGGACATGATGAATCAAAGGAAATGTGACCAAAACAAACTAGTACTCACGCAAAAGAAATTGAGAAATAACCTACGCACAAACGAATTCAAGCGAAGATAATCACTCAACCTTCTTATCAAGCTTAGTCCCGATGATTATGAGATCTACTAGGTTCCTTTGGGATCCATTGGTGGACTGATCTCGGGTTCCTTAGGACTCCCTATCTTTGAGTTCACGTTTTCAAAACATGTTCGTTGTCCGGGTCCAAGTGCTTGCAGCGAGTGGTGTATTTCTTCGTGTGTTGAGTCGCTCTTTGGTGATGAACCTAGGATGGTGTCTCCTTGGTTTCTATTTTAGTTTTCTTTCTTTTCTCTTTGCTTTTTTTTCTTTCTTACGCTCCTTGACCGTTTGTCTTTGTTTTTTTCTTAGAATCTTTGGTGGTTTCTTTGTTTTTCTTAGGCTCTTTGGCTGTTTCTTCTTTTTTTTTTAAACTCTAAACCCTAAATGACTCCTTGGCTAAACCTATAAGAGAGAGAACAACCAAATCCTTTATGAATAAGATGAATAAGAATTGGATAGATACAACCGTGAGAACGTGGCACTTATACATACTGATGCGAGACTCGATCGTGTGTCCCACTGGGTTATGCGGATGAATACCTTAGAACCCGTAGACGGATATGTGTTGAAGAAATTTGGCCCAAATCTTAGTGAGACTGTCCAAAACCCTTGAGAATATTCACCTTTAGAACTCTTCGGACGATAGAAGACGCCACAAGCAACTGTGGTTCGTTGCTTGATAAGTCGAGTCGAGCAAGTCCCAGACTTGACCGATTTGTGTGATATGAATCTCTCAATCTCAAGAACAATAAGCTAAGCTCGTTTGATCCGTGTTTGGTTCGAAAATCACTTATTTTTTTATTATTCATGCGTGCCTCCTTAAAAAGGAAGATGACCAAAACAAACTTCCCACATTACAATCCTATTCAAAAGTCTAAGACTCTTATTGACCACTAATCTTCCTAGATTTTATTCTTACTAACAATGCACGAAATAAGCCCTAAATTATAGGTTTTCTTGGTACAATTTAAATTCAAATTTGAATTTGAATGACACAAATCCAAGACATTTCCTCTTGATGGGTCTTTGTGTGGTCCATGGGTTTGTGAGGCTCTAAACCCTTCAAATGATCTTACTGTTCAATCTCTTGGGCTTCTAAGATGTCTTGAATCTTCTCCTGTAGCATCTTGGCCTTAGAGCTAGTCCAAGGCCCCTTTAACATGCTTGAAACCTCAGAATTTGGCTCTAAGTGTGCACTAGAGGTCTCGTCGGAAAAGTCGCCAGAATTTCGCCGGAAAAGTGACGTTCCGGAAGTGATCCAGTACCCATCTAAAAGATCTTTTAGTTCCGGTTCCAATGGTCTTGGTTTCATCGAATTTGGACTTCAAGAAGGCCTCCATTTAGGTATTTTCGTAAAACGTCTCATCTTCGAGTTAGGCGGCCCGCAAATATCGGACGCAACCGTTAGTCCGTGCCTCTCGTCAACGGTCCACGTATCCGCGTCCTTGTCAGCATTCTGCGCATCCCCATAAGGGTCCCACGCATCCTCGTCAGCATCCCATGTGTCTGCATGATTGTCTTGCACGTTCGACCCATCCGTTCCGTCTGTTCATTCGAAGCTTGCTTTCTCTGTGATGTCCTCATCACACTCTCATGGGACATTTTGGTATGGAGAAGACCTTGGACACCATAAATGAGCTTTTCTTTTCGCCACGTCTCAAGCGTGATATTGAACGATTTATCACGTGTGATAACATCTAATTATCCTATTATTTTCATAGCTTTCTATAGTTAGTTTTATCATTTATTTGGAATTACCGAGTATTACGCATCTTTTAGTCTTCTTCTACTATTTTTTCGTGTTTTGCAGAAAATGAAGATATCAGATACAAACACGAGTAAATGTCGAGAAATGTTGGCAAAACTACTTTTAGTTCAGCTGTGCACGGTCAGGACCCGAGTTTCCTAAACCCACAAATATACATGCACGGCTGGAGAAGAGAAAAGGAATACACACGACCATTTCCACAAAATGGAAACCACCGGCTACTTCCACAAATGGAAATAGCGATCGCGACTCATATCAAATGGAAACACGGTTGGAACAAAATGGAAATTTCTGGTGGCTGGAACAACAGTTGGAAGAGCACGGTTGAAACATGAAAAGGAAACATGGCTTACACAAAATGGAAGCAGGCCGCTGGAACACAAAATGTAAACTACAAACCACTGCAAACAAAATGGAACCACAAGCCGCTGGAACAAGAATTGGAAACTACAACCATTGGACAGAAAATGGAAGTGCACGGACAAGAGGAAAAGGAAGAGAAAAGGAAATAGAGGAAGAAGGAAACAAGCACAAGGGGAGGAAGAAGACAATTCAGTACAGAAGCACACACACGATAACACAAAGAGATAGAGAGAGAATAGAGTAGAATCAGAACAAGATAAAGATGGGGCGACGAACTCGGAAAGTGAGGGATCTATTGAAGAATACGGTATTTGAATAAGGGAGGCATCTCGTTCTGTACCTATGTTTAAAATAGTTTTTATTCGTGTTTTGTTTTCTGAGTCCATGTCCGAGCAGATCCATTGCAATGGGTTAGAGTTTTGCCAATATGTAATGAAGGCTTGTGCTTAATGCTTGGTGGTTTTTAATGCTTTTTATTCTTGTACACAACTTGAATAAATGATTATGGTATTTGATAGTTTTCAGATTGATTTGTTGTTCTTAATGTTCTTGTTCTTATATACCACTTGAATGAATGATTATAAAAGTATAATGGATGTACATCAGGGGATTAAGAACGGGAAGGCAACTAGAATGACGTCCTTCTCCAGCTTTAGAAGTTTGGCAAAGCATCTTGAAATCAGTACGATGCTGATTTGGATCCTCAACAGGTCTCCCTCTGAACTCTGCATTGCTAAGGATCTGAATGAATACCGATTGTAGTTTGATGGAAGCGTCCCTCCTAGTGATGCATGACAAGAGTTGCGTATGCCTAGGAACCGTGTATGATCCATAGGTTAACGCAACTTGAATTGGTGGTGCAATAAGGCCTGGTGTGTTTGGGTCGACACATTCTACCATCTGTTGTTCTTTACATTGTCTGCAAGTTTTGGTTCGGTTACCTCTTCGGACTCGCTGTCTAAGTTCACTTGTGTGTCATTTATCGGTTTGCTTACACTAGCTTTCATTTCTTTCGCAGTTCCTTAGGTATTTTATCGATTTTTGGTTTGTAGACGACATCAGTGGTTCCGATACTTCTCATGCACGGGTGAGCTACACAAGAGAAGACAAAAAGAAAATCGTGTGAGCTCCGAAAGGTAAAAGAAATCGAATCAAAAGAAAGAAAATAAAAGAAAAAAAAAAGAAAAACAACTAAAGACTCTGGAAAGGACTATGTCCTAATTCCGAAGTATCCTAACTCTAATGTCGTAATCGGTTCCCTGGAAACGACTCCAAAAACTTGGTGTGGTTAATCTCAAGTAATAAATATCTAGACTAATGTTTCTGCAAGAATACGAATCTATAGTACCAGGGTCAAACACTAGGGAACCGATGCAACAATAAAGTTATTAAACTAATGAACATGAAAAATAATAAATCAAGTGATTGGAATGCTAGGTAAAGACTAAGCTAACTAAACGAGATAAATTCAATAAACTAAACACCACAGGTTTCGAGAGATGCACAATAATGCAATGAAAAGCTAACAAAGACACTGGTCTTATATATTATCAAAGATTTAGGGAATTCAAGCTCTATCCTAGGAACTGACTGGCGTAGACTGATCCCATTATCTAGCATGTGTACTACCAATTTTCCGACTGTGTAATCTAACCTACTAGACACATTAAGACTGTTATCCTAATCCTCAAGTTCAATCGACCGACTTGGCATAGATTCTGTTTGAGACACTAAATCATGACAAAGTTCAAAAATCTTATCACCTTGCATAGATTAACCAGATTTCTATAATCATTCATTCAAGTGGCGTACAAGAACGAAAGCATTATGAATAACCAATCAATCTGAAAACAATCAAATACTATAATCATTTATTCAAGTTGCATACATAAATAAAAGCATTAAGAACCATCAAACATTAAGCACAAGCCTTCATTACATATTGGCAAAACTCTAACCTATGGCAATGAAACTACTCGAACATGGGTTTAGAAAACAAAACACGAATGAAATAAATCTTAAACATAGGTACAGAACGAGATGCCTCCCTATTGATGTGGTTAATCTCAAGTAATAAATTATCTACACTAACATTTCCGCAAGAATACGGATCGTATAGTACCAGGGTCGAACACTGGGGAATCGATGCAACAATAAAGCTAGTTGACTAATGAATAGGACGTGTAAATTTCAATAAGTGATTGGAATGAAAATAAAGATAAATAACTAACTAACTAACTAACTAACTAACTAACAAATTAACAAACTAACAAACTAACTAACTAACAAACTAACTAACATATTAAACATAATAAACTAAACACCGTAGGTTTCGAAAGATGGACGATAATGCAATGAAGTTTTAACAAGATCATTGGTCTTAGATATTATCACGAGTTCAGAGAATTCAAGCTCTAATATAGGAACTGACTGGCGTAGACTTGTCCACTACCTAGATGTGAACTACCAATCTTTGGAATGTTTAATCTCACCCACTAGATGCATTAAGACTGCTATCCTAATCCCTAGGTTCAGTCAACCGACCAGGCGTATATTCTAAATCGATTAAATCCTATATCATGGCTAAGTTCCAAAGTATAATCTTCTGGCGTAGATTCATTAGACTTCTACAATCATTTATTCAAGTTGCATGCAAGAACGAAAGCATTAAGAACAACCAATCATTTTGAAAACGATCAAATACCAAAATCATTTATTCAGGTTGCATCCAAGAATAAAAGAATTAAGAACCAGCAGACATTAAGCACAAGACCTCATTACATATCGGCAAAGCTCTCTAACCCGTGGCTATGGATCTACTCGAACATGGGGTTAGAAAACAATACACAAAAGAAATTTATATTCAACATAGATAAAGAACGGGATTCTTTCTTATTCTAATACCGATGTCTTCAAAAGCTCCTCCGCGTTTCGAGTTCGTCACCCCGTCTCTATCCTCATATGCATTTTGCTCTCTCTCCTCTCTCTCTATGAGTGCGTTGTGTATTGAGTTGTGTATGTCTGGTTTCTGTCCGAACTGATGCTTGTCCTCTTTGCCCCTTTCGTCCTCTTTCCTCTTTCCCCTCTTTCCTTTTCTCATTCTTTCCTCTTTGGTCGCGCACTTCCAATCTTTTTCATGAGTTTCCATTTGTGCATAGCAGCCAGAGGTTTCCTTTTTATTGTAGGCGGCTACGTGTTCCTTCACGCCCGACCTGGCATAGGAGGAAGCTCGATCGGGCACTTCCTCAATGGCATGATCGATCGGGCTCTGCATGTGCCCGGCCGTGCAATGTGTTCGAGAATGTTTCCTATTTGGTGAGCCCGATCGGGCTGGGCATGGTGCTCGGTCGGGCACTCCCTTTTTCTTGTTCGCCTGGTCGTGCTGCGCATGGTGCTCGGTCGGGGATGTTGTCTTCTTGTTCGCTCGGTCGTGCTATGCATGGTGCTCAGTTGTGCTCTCTTCACATGGTCGTGCAGATGGGTGTTATCGGCCATGCACTTCACAACTTGATTGCACTTCTGAATTTTAGGTAGTTTTACAACATTTGCTCGTGTTAGTGTCTGATATCTTCATTTCCTGCAAAAACACGAGAAAACGCTAGAAGATGACTAAATGATGCTTACTGCTTGGTAAAGTCTAAATGAAAGATGAAACTAACTATAAAAAATGGACGAAAATACTATAACAAAATAGACGTTATCACCTTTCCTAATACCATAGTCCTCAATAGCTTCTCCGCATTCTGAGTTCGTCGCCCCGTCTCTAGCCTCTCGATGTTCTGCTCTCCTCCTCTGTGTGTGTGTGTGTGTGGATGGATTCTTTCTGAAACTAAGTTTCCTCCCCTTTGCCCCTTCGTGCTTCTTTTCTTTTCCTTTTCGGCCTCTTTTCCCCTTTCTTCCGCGCAATTCCATTTTCTGTCCAGTGGCTAGCATTTCCTTTTCTTGTTCCAGCCGCCTACTTCCATTTTGAAATAGTCGTTAGTTTCTATTTCTTGTAGGCTAGTGACTGATTTCTATTTCTTGTAGGAGTGGCCGCTTATTTCCATTTTGTGGAAGCAGTCGTGCTTCCATTTTGTTTGAATGGCGGCCATTGTTTCCATTTTTGTGTGCCAATCGTGTGTTTCCATTGTTGTTGAACGAATGAGTATTAGGTGTTCACCGTGTACAATTGAATTGGAAGTAGTTTTGCCAACATTCCTGACATTTGCTCGTGTTTGTATCCCGATTTCTCATTTCCTGCAAAACACGAGAAAACACTAGAAGAAGACTAAATTGTACTTAATAACTCGATTAAATCCAAAATTATAATAAAATAAACTATAAAAATAGTTGAAAATACTAGAAAAACTTAGACGTTATCAGGCGGGTACCTCAATACACATAGTCTCAGCACTTTACCAATCTATAACTTTGATATCCCTTGATCCATGCCCAAGCCTCATACAATGTCTCATCATCTTCTTGAGTGAAGTTGTTGATTATGTTCTTTATGGCTTGTGTCTTGGGAGATGGAAAAAAATTCACCATAAACCATTCTTCAAATTGACTCCATGTATGAATTAAGTATGAAGTTATTGTGTATAACAATTCTTGCACCCGGTCCTTAATACAAAATGGAAAGGTTGATAGCATGACAACCTCTTCTATTACTCCTTGTACTAGCTTGAATGAACCACACAATATTTTAAAGTTCGTTTAATCTCCCTTTGAATGAAATTTGATTTAGCATCTACACAAATAATGGCTGAAGTTCAAACTAACTTTGATCAATATTCTGTCGCCAAATACAAGACAAGAGTTTGGTGTGCTTAAGAGCGGTATATACTCCGTAAGTTTTCCCTTATGAAATTCTATTTTCGATGTTGGTGGCCATGGACAATTGTTCAGTTTGCTGTCGATCATTTCCTCTGAATTGGGTTGTGTACCTACAAAGAATACAAAGAAAACAGAACAAGAAGGGATAACCAAAGCGAACTAAAAATAAAATTAAAAAATGACCTAGATTCATAAAACTAATAAATAAATTGCCTAAATTATGTGAAAACGACGCCAAGAAATTGATGTGTTGTCTAGATGTGATATAATTCTAATCAAGTTTTAATATTTATACGTAGACTAAACATTATGCAAGGATATGGTCCCTGTAGTAATAGGTCGAACGCAAGGACTAAGAGTGATCTAGATTAGTAATGCTACGGAAACTACAACCATAAACAACGTAAGGTGTATTATGTCTCACAATGCAGATCCGAATCTACCCGGTCTCTCAGTACAAACCATATGCTAGTATATAGTTTACTAGTGTCAGGAGTCTAATAACCTAGATTTCAAATGTATTAGTAAACCTACCCACTCTTAGAGTGCAGATTCCTATGCAATGTCAAAGTTTAACATATTTATGACCTACACATCGAATGCAATATAGCTCGATATCCCAATTTCGAGACCTATTAACCCACTCGTAGGTATGATCAATCATATCTATCAAGTTTTATACGATATAATATAACGCAACATCTCCATCTATAGCTATACTCCGAGACCGACTAATCCACTCCCATAATACTCTTTTTATGTTGTAACTTGCTTCGTTTCATCATTAATATACTTGTTGGTTCCTATAGCGTGTAATATCATTAAATGAAGAAAACAAGGCTTAAAACATAAGTAAAGGAGGCTAAAACTATATAAAACATAGTGGAAACATGCAAGTTAATATATAGTAAAAATGGTGTGATCACCTTCCTTCCTTTCAACATGTGATTATGTATTTATATACATGAATGTAATTTACAAAAAATTGGCTTTTATGGGCGTCACAATTTCCCCCCTCCACAATGGAAATTTTCCTCCACTTCAATGTCTTCAATTCTTACAATAACGATTGCATTAAATGCAAAACAAAACCATACTACTCCTCCAATATTTTTGGGCACTCATGTATATTCATTTCCTCTAATTTCTTTCGCTCCATCCATACCATGATGCTTCCACATGACTTTTATCATCGAAATCTGCTTATGCCTTATCTATTTCTATTAGTGATCAATGCTTTGCACTCGACACTCTTTATACGTTAAGTCCTTCTTCAAAGTTATTGGTGGCTCTCTCAAAGTTTTCAATAGTATTGGTTAACACTTACGTAACAACGATACATGGAACATATCCTGTATTCCTTTTAATGATAATGGTAACTCCAACCGATAGGCAACCACTCTAATCTGCTCGATCACCTTAAACAGACTTGTGAACCGTGGTGATAACTTGTTCAGCCGCCTCCCACCTAGTCTCCCTCACCTTGCTTGAACTCCCAAATATACCATAGCTTTCAGCTACACTTATCCTAGATCTAAGTGAAAGAGAATTGCGAAGAGACTATGAGGGTTGTAGGATTAGACAATGGAAGCGTTCTATTACAACTCATGTATGAGATCTAGTCCGATTATGAATTTCGTTCTTAGAGGTTGGTGATTTTTTAGAAAACAAACAATACAACAAATTGGGTTCGATTACTAAACTTAAGTGATTAAGCGTGTAGGATGAAGCACCAATTACACAGGGCCTCCACGAGTCATCCATATTGAGATTGGATCCACCGTTCAATGTTTGAGATAACGAGTATATGAGGTTTTAATTTTTGATGTGTGGATCAGAGGTTTTAATTTTTCCAAGACCATTCTACCGCAAGTATACGGTTCGTGTAGTACAAGGGTCGAACTCTGGGGACTGAGTGCAGCGTTAGAACTAAGAATTCACGAGAAGAAGATTGATAAATATAAGATTATGAAACGGGAAAAGTAAAGATAATAAAGAATGACGAAGTTAGACTAAACAAGATAGAGTACCATGAGCTTCGGGAATACCGGAACATGCAATGGATGTTTCTAAAGATCATGAAGTCGGTTTGTATCAATCGATGGGGAACTAATATCTAATCCTCTACCTAGGAAATCAAC
>CM071861.1:1677767-1695632 GCA_036759665.1 Gynandropsis gynandra | reverse complement strand
TAAGTGCAGGCCGTTCAAAATTCAAGGAAAGTTGTTGAGAAAAAGGTGGACCCGCTCGGGCACAACCTCCACCCGCTCGGGCACAAGACATGCCCGCTCGTGCATGACTCTTTGAGACATCCATCCCAAATGGACCGATTCCTTTCATCAATTTTTCTTTTGATGCTAGTAGAAATTACAATCGATTTCCACATTGATTGTCCAACAATCACCGGTGAATACCAAAATACTCGTAAGTGTGTGGCCTCATGGGCTCAACACTAATATGAAATTAGTCTTATTAATTGTCTAATCTAGGTTGGCATCTTGTAGCACTCCTCAATGACTAGATATTGTGAATAAATATCTTTTATTCCAATGAACCAATGTGAAATAGAATTCACTCTTTTCTTTCGTATTTTTAGCTCTGGATAATCGTACGGTGTTGTACGACTGTCAAACCCCAACAGATTACCGACTATGGTTCATGTATATCGTAACTGACTTTCGAATGAACTCGAGAAAATTCTTTTTCTCTTATCATTGTTCTTCTTTTGCTTAAGACTTTATCGGTATTTACGATGTATGACAACATAGAGCTCAATCTCTTATAAAAATAAGACGATTCCATCTTGATCAATCATCATTTGGAAGAACAAATCATCATTCCCAATATCCTTTCAACAAGTTGTCTAAAGCATAGAGGTTCCAGAATCAAAGAATGACAAATAATTCGTTAATTGTACTAATGATCTCAAGTCCAAGGAAAATCTAACATTCAGGTTCTTTCTTCAGAGAATTTCCTAGTGACAAATATATGGTTAAGTAACCATTAGAAAAATCTCCCTTGAACAACTCAATGACCACATACGCATATCTTATATGCGGTTCATAAATAAGTATAATATATATATATATATCTATATATATGAACTATCAAAATGATATAAAATGGTCATATTATTAAAACAATTGTCTATAAATAATGTAAATGTATACTAGTTCTAGACCATGCCAACCCTTTAACCTATAACGGGACTAATTCCAATACGTCACATCTCTCAATTTTATTCTCAACTTTTGTTTGTCAAACTCCTATTGTCCGAAAGTCTTAGTTAGTTGATCCATTTTGTTCTCTTTTCTATCCACCTTAAGAATCTAAATGTCTCTGTACTCTATGATCTCTCGAATAAGAGAGTACATACACAAAACATGCATCTGCCTTTGATGAGCTCTCATTTCCTTTGCTGATCGCTCCTTAATTGAAGGGATCACACCGAGTTCACTAATGAACTTCCCATCCAGATCGTCTCCACTACCACTTCGTAAGCAACAAAATATTCTTCTTATATAACTTAGTTGGCTGCACTTGCCTGCAGTTGCCTACTTGAAACTTTTTCAATTGATCGCTCCACCATTTAGGCAAATACATAGCATATGTGGACTTACATCATCCTTTTCAGATACAAAAATCACATCGGTGAACCCTTTTAGTTCCAAAGTAAAAAATCCATAGATGAGGGATCGGTCCTTAATCCTGCTTAAGTACTTGAGGATGGTTTTCATCAACTTCTAGTGTTCCTCACCAGGATCTTCCTGATACCAAGTCACTACACATAGTGCAAAGGCCACATCATGGTGTGTATAGATCATGGGATACATTATAGCTCTAATCGTTCTTGCGTACGAGATCCTAAACATGTGTTCTCTCTCATCATGGGTTTTAAGACAACTGTCTTGAGAAAGAGAAATTCTAGTGCCTATCAAAAGATAGCGCTTCTTAGAATTTACCATGTTATACCATCACGTGATTGTATCATGTACATGGACAGGGATAGGCCTAACAACCTCTTGGATCTATTTCTGTAGATCCTTGTTTCGAGAATATAGGCTACTTCTCGCAAGTCTTTTACGAGGAACTATTCAGATTACCAATTTTTAGTTTCCTATAACGACGGTACATAGTTTCTTATTAGAAATATGTCATCTACATATAGCACTAGAAATATAATCTTGCTCCGACATTCTATCATGTGCACACAAGGCTCTTATTCACATTTAAAAAAGTTGAACGTTTCAACCACTTTTGGTTCCAACTTCGAGTAGCTTGCTTAATTCCATAGATGGAATTTGCAGCTTGCATACCATGCTATCCATGGACGAGAATGTGAAACCCACATGTTGAGTCATATAGACTTCTTACTAGAGCTCCCCATTTCAGAAAGTTGTTTTCATGTCCATCTATCATATCTCAGAGTCATGATAGACTACAATTGGAAGTAGAATCCGAATAGACATGAGTATTGCTACATGAGAGAACATTTCTTCATATTCAATGCCTCCGCATTGACTATATCCCTTAACAACAAGACAGACTTTATAGGCTTCCACCTTCCTTTTCAATCCAATCTTCTTCTTATAAACCTATTTACAACAGAATGGTCGAGATTTTGGTGAAGGTTCAACTAAAGTCCACATTTTTTTTACCCTCATCAACACCATCTCGAATTCCATGGCCTTCCACCACATCTTAGAGTCGACACTTTGTATTGATTCCTCAAAAGTCAATGGGTCATCACCAACATGATTTCCCTTATTCTCTTGCACCATCTGGTTCAACCTATAAAATGCCTGTCTAGAACATGTCAACCTTGTGGGAGGAACTTGTACTAAAGTTATAATCTCTTCAGAGATTGTTGCTGAACATATTCTTGGACAGATTCTGTAACCGATCCTTTAACTTCAACGCTTGAAGACAGAATATTCATGTTCATCTTCAACACATCTAGAGAAGAATGCTCACTAGGCATCTCATGCTCTTGAGCCTATGTTGGCTCTGTGGATTCTTAAAACTAAACAAGAATCATTTCATCATCGTGGTTGCCTTATCTAAGGAATTCGCTTTCCGATAAGATTGTGCCCCGAGCCACAAACACTTTGTGAATCGAGGGGGTGATAAAATAATATCCCATTGTTTCCTTGGGATATCATATAAATTGAGACTTGTCAGATTTAGCCTCAAACTTATCCGAATTTAGTCTCTTACCGAAAGCTGAACAACCCAAAATTTTATGTTTTTCATATTCGCCTTATGTCCTTTCCATATTTCATATGGAGTGTTAGATATTGGTTTTATGGGAACATTGTTTAGTAAATAGACAACCGCTTCTAATGTGTAACCCCATAAGCTGATCGGAAGGTCGGCGAACCCCGTCATGGATTGCCCAAAAATATAAAGTAGAATTTCTCCTTTCCAAAACACTTTTATGCTACGACGTTCCTGGAGAAGTACACTATGAAAAACTCTCATTTTTCCGTAAATAATCCGTGAATTCATGACCTAGGTTTTTCCCCACATGGTCAGATCTTAACACTTTGAAAACCTTTACGTTTGCTTCTCCATTTCACATTCAAATCTCTTGAACAATTCAAAAGACTCAGATTTGTGTTTTATGAGATACACAAACCAGTAGCGAGACGTATCATCAGTGAATTTGATGGAGAAGGAATATACTCCTTTAGCTTAAACCCTCATCGGTCCACATACATCAGTATGTCTGATCATCCCGTTTTCATACGTATTTCTTGCACGATTTTAGAGATGTTTACGATATAGATGCAATGTTTACGTATGATTTTGTATTTGTTTTACTCGTTTTCCTGTTTTCATGTTCTTACAAGTTTTAATGCATAATCGGCTCATTTTGGAGCTAAAGGACGTACACGAGAAAAAGTACCAACATCGAGGATCATCACGGAACAAACGGGACAAGAATCGGCGAAGAACAAGCTCAGCCCGCGCAGCGTACACCCTTGCCTGCGCGGGCATTTAGTTCGGCAATGCTACGGGCCACTGGTCCAGCAACTTGAGCACGATTCGGGAAAGTACTACACAGGGTCGGGGCATCAACCCGAGCGGGGCACATCCCAACCCGACCGGGGCACGCATCAGCCCAAGCAGGCACTCCCTAGCCCGTGCGGGTCGCCTTGTTTTCCATCGCGATCATGCGCGATCATGCGCACCGCGCCCGAGCGGGTCACACACTCAGCCCGCGCGGGTCGCATCCGTCACCTGCAACTTACAGATAAGTTAATTTTTCTTAAAACAAAAAGGAACTTGTTGGTGACTTATACAATAAGGAAAATGACTTTAGAGAAGAGGAATAAGTGATATTTTTCTGGAGAAAGTAATGGAAATGTTGCCCAACTTAATCAAGAATGGAAAACTCATGAAAAGGCAAAATTGGTGGCTGCTGCAACAAAAGAAAAACAACGAACGGCCAGAAGGAAAAATGGGAGAAAAGGAAAGAAAAGAAGAAGGCAAAGGAAGAAGAGGAGCTATGGGTCGAGGGGAGCTTTAGTTAGAGAGTTAGTTTGGAGAATTCACACGAGGAGAGAGAGTAGAGAGAAGAAGGAGATTCTTGCGAAGGAGACGTACAAGGAGCATTGGAGATCAACCCAAGACTTCGATTTCGTTTGGTTTTCATGTTCCTTAGACTTTCTACTTCAATTATGTTTGTTTACGGACGCATGAGCGAGTCGTTTGTTTTGTTCTAGGAGAAGGGATTAGCCCATGGCTATCCCGGAACCACTTTGATTTATCTTTGAATGCATCTTCCCGTTTTCGTTAATCTATTCTTTGTGTGAGAGCTTGAATGACTTGTGTTTAGAAAGGCCAAGTAGATGCATGTGTTAGGGATTAGGAGAAGGACCGAAAGGAGAATTCTAGTCCTAGAAGATTAGGTTTAGAACAACCGAGGTTAGGCCACGAAAGTAGGGTAGAAGCGGTTGAGGGTAAAACGGATGAATCACACATCTTATAGGTTTAGTTCAAGGTGTCAGCCACGAAAGTAGGGGATAAATTGACTAGATCATGTGTCTATGCCTTGAGAGAGGGTAGATATCATATTAGGATCGTCTGCCTTAGATAACTTGACTGAGATTGCATGATAGATAGGTTGACTGTTGGTTTCGGTAGTCTTGTGGTGAAACCGGAATCCTAGAACGTTTGTCTCATTGTTAAGCACTTGTTTGTTTATTTGTTTTATTATTTTCATTCTCAAATCCCATATTTTGTTCGTTTGCAAGTTTGATTCGTAGTTTGAGTTTAGGTTGTGTTGCGTACTCCCTATGGGATCGACACCTAAAATACTACACACGTGTTGTGCACTTGCTGGTAGTTTAGATTAAATATTTGTTTAACTTTGATAACGCATCATGTTTTTGGCGCCATTGCCGGGGACTATTGTCAACACGTCTTAGATTCAAGCCTAGAGTCTTTCTTGTTTTGCTTTTGTTTTTGTTTTCTTTTCTTTCGTTCTTTCTACCTAAATCGTTCTTTATTTTTCCTTCACAGAGCCGCCAGATCAACGAGAGATGGATAAATAGCACAGCCATGGACAACCTCAATTACTTATCGGTAATTTGGGGAATATACAGCAACAGCAACTCATGCCTCAATCGCGAGAACCACAGGCTCCTCCACCACATCGTCTCAGAGATTACGTGGTGCCGAACATGACCAACGTGCAAACAGCCATAAGGATGCCTGTTGTTGCTAGAGAACAGTTCGAAATTAAGCAATGATCAACATGCTTTATCATAAGCAATTCATGGGTGGAAATCACGAGGATCCCCATAAGCACCTCAGAGACTTCCTAGAGCTTTCCAGTACATTCAAGATATACGGAGTCTCGGAGGACGCGATCTTACTGCGTCTTTTTCCCTTCTCAACTGGGGGACGAGCAAAAACATGGCTGCAATCGCTTCCCGCTGGTTCAATCACAACTTGGGATCAGCTCTACACATTGTTCTTATCACGCTTCTTTCCTCCGAGCAAGACGATTCAGATGAGGGGGAAAATCACAACGTTTAGATGCATAGATGGAGAAACTTTGTTTGAAGCGTGGGGCAGATTTAAAGATCTTCTACAGATGTGTCCACACCATGGTCTCGAGCAGTGGTACATTATCCAAACCTTTTACAACGGAATTTCAGATGAACACCAAACGATGTCGGATAATGCTGCAAGAGGATCATTTATGGATCTGAGCATTGAGGAGGCATACGAGCTGATCGAAAACCTCGCCATGAACCACACTATTTGGTCAGCACCGAGAGGTATGCCTAACAGCACTCATCGCCTATATGAGCCGAATCAGAGCAGAGCAACGGGTAATGCAGCGAACGCCATGTACTGCGTGAATTGTGGAGATACAGAACACGTGGCTTATCAATGCACGCTGCAAGAGAACGTGGAACATATGAATTATGCCCACAAGCAAGGAAACACACAATTCAGGAATACCTACAACCTGAATTGGAAGAATCACCCGAACTTGTCATACCGAACGACTCAACCGATGAAGTATTCGGGATTTCAGCAACCACAGCAGCCGTACCAGCAAAATAATCAGAAATTTCAGAATACTCAACAAGTTCCACAATCTCCTCTACCTCCTCAAGCCCCTTCGTCGAACCTTGAGGCGGTAATGCTCGAATTTATCAAGGATCAAAGGCAGCAACATTCAACGCAAAACAAATTCAATGCGGATGTGGGGACAACGATCAACGAGCTCAAAACTCAGATGGAATCCTTGAGCAACCATGTGAAGAGCTTAGAGAATTCCGTAGCACAGCAGGCTGCCTCATCCTCTCGGAATCCCGGATAGCTTCCCGGTAAACCCAAGTTAAACCCGAGAGAGTACGTGAACGCTATTTCTGTGTACATCACTGATATGATTGAGCATTTTCCCTCTAAAGAGCAAGGGCAAGCTGCTGGTACATCCATGAGGAAAGGAAAAAGTAAGATTACGATTATGGAAGGAGTTGAACCAGATTTAGACAAACCATATGTTGCTCCACCGGCATACAAACCTCCTATACCGTTTCCTCAAGGGTTAGTGAGCTGTAAGAATGAAGAACGAGTGGGCAAATTCGTAAAGGGTCTCAAGAAGCTTGACATCAACATCCCATTCGTGGAAGCCCTCCAAAAGATGCCTAATCATGCCAAACTCATTGAATGAGGGTCTTCCCAAAGAGCAGCATGTTGAAGAGAACGAGATGGTAGCACTCACCGAGAAATGCAGCGCTATCCTTCAAAACAAGCTGCCACCAAAGTTGAAGGACACCGGAAGCTTCTCCATTCCATGTAAAATAGGTAATCTTGATATTGAAAATGCTTTGTGTGATTTAGGTGCAAGCGTGAGCATCATGCCACACTCAATTTTCAAGCGGATGGACTTCGGGAATCTCAAACCTACAAAGATGTATCTACGCCTCGCGGATCATTCGGTAAGATATCCGGTGGGGATTGTTGAAAACGTTCCCACCAAGGTAGGTAATCTCTTTATTCCCACTGATTTTGTTGTACTTGAAATAGAGGAAGATGCTAGGATACCTATTATTCTTGGTAGACCATTCTTAGCTACTGCATGTGCGATGATAGACATACAACAAGGAAAACTTTCCCTATGTGTCGGAGACGAAACGATTGAATTCAACTTTTCCAGCCCCATGAACGGACCCTCATTCAAGGAGTCTTGCTTTACAGTCAATTCGCTGGACGAGTTAGCAAAAGACACGCATGATCAAGTAAGTGCTTCTGATCCTCTTATGCGGTGCTTAACACGAGTTTGCGAAAATGCAGGATTTACAGACGAAGGAGCCAGGCTGTACACGAAATTCATGAGTGCTATTGAAGCACTAGGAGACGCCTCATGTGAGGAGATACCACACGAAATACATGCTGGTTTCGCTGTGGAGAAGACGTCCAAACTTGAGCCCGAGCCACCTCCGTCTTCTTTTCGGTATGAGTACGTTGAATGTGATAAAATATATCCTGTTGTTATGAATGCTAACTTGAGTGCAGATGAGATGAGAAAACAACCCACACATGTCAAGAAACGTAGGAGAGTCAGCTCTTCAATATGTACGCACGGAAGTTCTACGGAAGACAGCCACGAACCTTCCATCGAAACTCAAAGGAGGCTGCACCCGCACTTGCAAGACGTAATGGAAAAAGATGTCATGAAACTTTTCGATGCAGATACCACTTATCCAACCTCGGGCAGCGAACGAGTGAATCCCGTGCATGATGTGCCAAAGAAAGAAGCAGTAACTAAGGGATGGCATGACAAGAAGATCCTACCTCATGACTTCCAACTAGGTGATTTAGTTCTACTCTTCAATTCTCGTTCTAACCTTTTCTCGGGCAACCTATAGTCTCGTTGGTCTGGTCCTTTTCAGGTACGAGAAGTCTTCACACATGGAGAAGTCGAACTATGGAGCGATTTGAGCGGAACGTTCAAAGCTAATGGACAGCGACTAAAGTTCTACCAATCCGCTCAACCGATCGAAAGTGGAAACTCCACTTCCCTCTCCGATCCACCCGTCGCGCACGCATGAGGAATGGAGACGTCAAAGCTTAAAGACGTTAAATAAGCGCTTTCTGGGAGGCAACCCAGCTGTTTGTTGTCAATTTTTCTTAGTTTTTAGTTTAAGACTCGGTTAATCGTTTTATAAAAAAACATAAAAAATACCACCACAAATGTGACTTCACTCCCCTTACCCTCCATCGGAGCTTCACGTCGAGGAGCCGTTCAATTAAAGTCTGGGGGAGCAGCTCACGTTTGTTAATTGATTTCGTTTCATTTTCTTTCATTTTCTCTTTGATTTTGTAGTTTTTAGTTTGTTTTTGCATTCTTGAGTCAGAGTCGTCCCAGGCACTTGTCCGGTGCCACGTTTTGAGATGAACCCTGAACCTAGGATGCTTAAGAAGTTGGCCTTTTTCGTGAGATTTTGCATGTTTAAGCTAGGTTTTTCCTAAGCGTTAGAGCTTATTAGTCGGCTGAAAAACAATAGGTCGTAATTCTTTGGGAATCCTAGTGTTGCTTGTGGGGGGTTTAGACGAGGTTGCTTGGGTAGATACCGTTTATTCTCTCTATCCAGATGGTAATACTTCATATAGACGATGTTGTACTTCCTTTTTATGAGGATTATTATATCGTATGAGATCGAGCTTATTTTGCACATTAAGAGCGCACACTAACACTCCGTTGTCGATAGAAATAATGCCTAAAAGCATGATCTAAAATCGATATGAGTGCATTGACCTTGATATGGCTCGGGTCTAAGTGGTGGGTTGGCGACCATCTTTCTATGTCCTAAGGGCATGGCACAATAAAAACGCCGCCTACTCCACTGCACTTTTTAACGAGATGCATGAGTATACCATCATCGCTAGTCTGGGTCTAAGTAGAGGTTGGATCCCTTCAAATCTGATGTCCTCGAATCCTAGTGTGTATGCATAACGAAAAAAAGAACAAAAAAAAAAAACAGAAGACATAAAAACAAAAGAAAAGAAAAAAAGAAAAAAAAGGAATAAAGAAAGAAAGAAACAAGTATCCTCGGTTGTTCTAGGTTTAGCAATTGTTTGAAGTCTTGTTTGGTGGAGAGAGTTACGGTGGCTTGTTTAGTTTGCCTTCAATTGACTTTCTCGTGGGTAGCCTTGGTGAACCTAGGATGAAGGCTGAAAACTTAATTAGGCCGAATTTGCTCTCGACTTGCTAGTTGATCGGTTAGGTTTGTTTTAGCGGTATTTCTAGGAGAAAGGGAAATTCTCGGATTTTGTATACCCCACGTATTCCACGTTTACGTTTGCTTAGAGACAAGCAAACATTCAAGTCTGGGGGATTTTGATCATCTCGTTTTCATACGTATTTCTTGCACGATTTTAGAGATGTTTACGATATAGATGCGATGTTTACGTATGAGTTTGTATCCGTTTTACTCGTTTTCGTGTTTTCATGTTCTTACAGGTTTTAATGCATAATCGATTCATTTTGGAGCTAAAGGACGTACACGAGACAAAGTACCAACATCGAGGATCATCACGGAACAAACGAGACAAGAATCAGCAAAGAACAAGCTCAGCCCGCGCGGGGTACACCCTTGCCCGTGCGGGCATTTAGTTCGGCAATGCTACGGGCCACTGGTCCAGCAACTTGAGCACGAGTCGGGCAAGTACTACACACGATCGGGGCATCAGCCCGAGCGGGGCGCATCCCAGCCCGACCGGGGCACGCATCAGCCCGAGTGGGCACTCCCTAGCCCGCGCGGGTCGCCTTGTTTTCCATCGCGATCATGCGCGCCGTGCCCGAGCGGGTTACACGCTCAGCCCGCGCGGGTCGCGTCTGTCACCTGTAACTTATAGATAAGTTAATTTGTCTTAAAAAGAAAAGGAACTTGTTGGTGACTTATACAATAAGGAAAACAACTTTAGAGAAGAGGAATAAGTGATATTTTGCTGGAGAAAGTAATGGAAACATTGCCTAACTTAATCAAGAATGGAAAACTCATGAAAAGGCAAAATCGGTGGCTGCTGCAACAAAAGGAAAAGAACGAATGACTAGAAGGAAAAAGGGGAGAAAAGGAAAGAAAAGAAGAAGGAAAAGGAAGAAGAGGATCTAGGGGGTCGAGGGGAGCTTCAGTTAGAGAGTTAGTTTCGAGAACTCACACGAGGAGAGAGTAGAGAGGAGAAGGAGATTCTTGCGAAGGAGACATACAAGGAGCATTGGAAATCAACCCAAGACTTTGGTTTCGTTTGGTTTTCATGTTCCTTAGAATTTCTACTTCAATTATGTTTGTTTGCGGACGCATGAGCGAGTAGTTTGTTTTGTTCTAGGAGAAGGGATTAGCCCATGGCTATCCCGGAACCACTTTGATTTATCTTTGAATGCATCTTCCAGTTTTCGTTTATCTATTCATTGTGTGAGAGCTTGAATGACTTGTGTTTAGAAAGGCCAAGTAGATGCATGCGTTAGGGATTAGGAGAAGGACCGAAAGGAGAATTCTAGTCCTAGAAGATCAGGTTAGAACAACCGAGGTTAGGCCACGAAAGTAGGGTAGCAGCGGTTGAGGGTAAAACGGATTAATCACATATCTTATGGGTTTAGTTCAAGGTGTCAACGACAAAAGTAGGGGATAACTTGACTAGATCACGTGTCTATGCCTTGAGAGAGGGTAGACATCATATTAGGATCGTCTGTCTTAGATAACTTGATTGAAATTGCATGATAGATAGGTTGATTGTTGGTTTCGGTAGTCTTGTGGTGAAACCGGAATCCTGGAACGTTTTTCTCATTGTTAAGAACTATTTTGTTTACTTGTTTTAGTATTTACATTCTCAAGTCCCATATTTTGTTCGTTTGCAAGTTTGATTCGTAGTTTGAGTTTAGGTTGTGTTCGTAGTCCCTGTGGGATCGACACCTAAAGTACTACACACGTGGCCTGCACTTGCGGGTAGTTTAGGTTAAATATTTGTTTCACTTTGATAATGCATCAATGTACGAGGAGACTTGGTCATTTTTTTCTCGCAGGTAGGATTCACAAGTTGTGTATGATTCATAATCATTTTGTCCGAGATATCAATCCCGATCTAAAGAGTTGATTCGTTTTTTTCCTATCATGACCGAGCCTACAATGCTCAAAGAAAGTCTGATTCGAATAATCATCCCTATCCCTCTTTTGTTCGGAAACATACAAGTTAATCATATTAACTTTTGTATTAGATAATATAAACACCGCGATGTAAAAATCCATTAGCAAACAATTCATCATTATAAAATATTGAGCACCTATGATTCGAAAGGACGATTTGAAATCTAAGTCTATCTAAGATAGAAATAGAAACTATGTTCGAAATAAATTTCAAAACATAATACACGTTCGATAGGCATACAAAAAGAGACTGATCCCACAGCTAATGTCGCAGCGCTTAACTTTAGAGGATTACGGCTAATAATGTAATTAATGGATTGTTAAGACATATTTATGTCTTAACTTCAAAGGTCAATTCATAATTAAATAACATTTTAATTAATAATATTTATAACATCGTATTAACCATAATTTCCCTTGAAGACATCACTTTTAGCAGAAATAAGCACATGTGTTTCTTGTTCAAAGAAATTATGAATCGATTGTGAATATTTTGAATTTAAGGTATTGTTTTTCCCTTATGGATAAGCCACGCTTTTAAATGAAGATATATGATGAATTTCCATTTCAAAAGATAACCTTCAATTAATATCACAAATAAAAGCTGAAGTTCAAATTTATGGATACGTCCTTTCATTCATATTAGTCCATAAATAGCTTCAAGAGCAAAATGTTGTTTGCAATATGAGGACTTGTTGTCGTAATTCATGTATGCATATTTCTAATGTCTGAAGTCTAAAGATTCATTAATATCTCGTTTTAAAAGTTGAGTCATACATGTTGGTCTAAACAAAAAACAATATTAAAAATGTAATCTTTAACTTTGTCTACTTTAAAACGATTATTTCCGCACTCTATAGAAGATATGTTGGGTTGATTTGGGGTGCGGAAGCATGTTTTATCAACCCGAATTTTTAGATCTAGTCATATTCAGATTAGTTTTTCGTTGTTTCAACGATTACAAATATAGAAACGATTTCGAATATACCTGTTAACGTTGAACGAGTGATTATCGGATGATAGACTTGATAGTACAAGTCCTCTACGTGTATCCACGCCGAGATCGGATTCTGCCTTCAACCTTTGGTGCGGAATTTCCGATGAACGAAACTGTTTCGTTCTTCGTTTTCTGTTTGACGGCTATTAGGGTTTGTGTTTGTGATTCTGTAATCTTCTCCCATTTGCCTTTACGTAATATTTCAAACAGTCAAAGTATATGTATCTCCATACACATACTTGCCTGTACATCTGATGTACTAACCCCAAAAGAAAATCAAGTACAATTATATTCTTCGGTGCTAGCGGATGAATATAATTGTATTCCACACTGATTGTCTAACGATCACAAGCAGATACCGAGACACTCGTATGTGTGTGACCTCGTAGGTTCATCACTAAACCGGTAGTCAATTAGTTTCCACTAATTAACTACTAATCGAGGGCGTCTAGCAACACTCCCCAACGACCGGATAGCGTGAAGTAACATCCTTACTCATTTGAGTAACAATTTTACCCAAAACGAACCATGGTGAAGTTGACGTTAGTATTTCCTTCCATCTTTACAGCTCCGGATGCATCCTAGGCATGGTCATAACTGTCAATCTTAAGGATCATCAACTATGTCTCATGTCAATCACAACTGACTGATGAATGAACCTAAGAAACACCTTTCTTCATTCATTCAATGTACTCTGGCCAGAGATTCGGATAGTCATTGTGATTACTGATGGATCCCTTCTTGATTAGTCACTAACTACGCAAACATCTAATTATTCCCAATATCTATTCAACTAGTACTCTCAGATACTAGGTGTCCAGAATCAAAGAATAATAGATGAGATGCTAGTTACTATGCTGATCTCAGGTCTAAGGAAAAAACTAACTATCGAACTATCTGGAGAAATCATATGACAGTTCATTGGTTATTTAACCATTAAGCATTTCTCCCTTTAGGCCAATTCAGTGATCACATCATTATGTGTATCACCTATATATGTGATTCAGTAAAAGAGATCTACTGATTTCTATCATCATAGAAACTTATCACATACATGTTGTTCTTTCCGGATCACTATAGTCCGAGTAGTGATCCTACGAACAAGAATAATTCAGATTAAATCATACTAAAACTTGACTCTCTTTATTATGATCTCTATCATAATTTCAAGTTTCACATTTAATCTTGGACTCTATCATACACTTATGAAAATTCATCATATGAAAAATAATGCCATATATTATAAAATTAAAATCGATATCTAAAATACAACTCGCTACATATCTATAAACTAATGCCAGCTAGTCATCTCTCTCAATCCGATCCTCAGCTTATGCTTGTCAAACTCCTTTGACCCAAGCGCCTTTCGTGAACGATCTGCTGCATTTTCCTTTCCATCCACCTTCTGGATTTGCACGTCCCCACGCGCTATGATCTCTCGTATCAGGTGAAACTTCCGCAGAACATGTTTCGATTTCTGATGAGACCTTGGTTCCTTCGCCTGAGCAATAGCTCCGGTGTTATCACACAATAAAGGAACTGCTTCCTTTATCGAAGGTACCACACCAAGTTCATCTATGCCCTTTCTCTTCCAAACCGCTTCTTTAGCTGCTTCGAAAGCCGCTATATATTCTGCTTCAGTCACCGAATCGGCTATAGTAGCCTGCTTGGAACTCTTCCAACTTACTGTGCCTCCATTCAGACAAAACACATAGCCTGAAATGGATCGACTGTCATCCTTGTCCGTCGAGAAACTCACATCAGTGAATCCTTCTAACTCCAAGTTAGAACCACCATAAATGAGGAACTGGTCCTTAGTCCTTCTCAAGTACTTAAAATGTTCTTGACAACCTTCCAGTGTCCCTCACCAGGATCTGCCTGATATCTACTCACTACACTTAGTGCGTAGGCTACGTCAGGCCTAGTACACGTCATGGAATACATGATGGCTCCCACTGCGTTAGCGTAGGGAAGCCGACTCATGCGTTCTCTTTCTTCCGAGGTCTTAGGAAAATCCTCCCTAGAAAGAGAAATTCCAGTGCCTATCGGTAGATAGCCCTTCTTGGAACTTTCCATGTTGTCAACTGCCTTGTTAAAGCGAATGTTCCAGGTTCGAGAAGCTTGTTTGAGTCCATAAATGGACCTCTGAAGCTTGCATACCATATGACCTTGAGCCGGCGACGTGAAACCCTCAGGTTGAGTCATGAAAACCTTTTTCTGGAGCTCTCCGTTAAGGAAAGCTATTTTCACGTCCATCTGCCAAATCTCATAGTCATAGTAAGCCGCTATAGCAAGCAGAATCCGAATAGATTTGAGCATTGCCACAGGGGAGAACGTTTCTTCATAGTCAATCCCTTCTCGTTGACTATACCCCTTGGCAACTAGACGAGCTTTATAGGTCTCTACCTGCCCGTTTGCTCCAATCTTCTTCTTGTAAACCCATTTACAACCGATCGGTCTGGAAGCCTGTGAATAATCAACCAAAGTCCATACTTTGTTGATCTTCATAGATTCCATCTCGGATTCCATGGCTTTCCACCATTTCTCAGAATCTGGGCCTTGTATAGCCTCTTGGAAAGTCAACGGGTCGTCATCTCTATGATCGACCACGTCCTCTTGCACCATCAGATTAAGTCTGTCAGGTGCTCGTCGAGAACGTGTTGACCTTCTCAAGAAAGGCTGTGTAGCAGGTTCAACCTGCATTGGGATATCTGGTTGGACTTGTTCCTGAGCAAGTTCCTGAACTTGTTCCTGAACGGGCACTGTCACTTCAACATTTGAAGAAGAAGAAGAAGCCCCAAAGCCTAACAACGTATCACCCAACTAAGATCGCTCGTTTGACATCTCATGTTCCTGAGCATGTGTTGGTTCGTCGGGTTCTTGAATTTCGTCAAGAACTATTTCTCCACCATGAATTCCTTCCTCAATGAATTCCCTTTCAAGAAAGGTTGTCGTTCTGGCCATAAACACTTTGTGCTCAGACGGGTGGTAGAAATAATATCCCATAGTTTCCTTGGGATAACCTATGAACCTACACTTATCAGACCTAGCATCAAGCTTGTCTGGCTGAAGTCTCTTAACGAAGGCCGGACAACCCCAAACCTTGATGTGTCTCAGGTTTGGTTTCCGTCCCTTCCATATCTCATATGGAGTTTTAGAGACCGCTTTAGTGGGAACCTTGTTTAAAATGTAAGCAACTGCTTCTAAAGCATAACCCCACAAGTTTATTGGAAGATCTGTGAACCCCATCATGGATCGGACCATATCTAATAAAGTCCGATTTCTCCTTTTGGACACACCATTATGCTGTGGTGTTCCAGGAGAAGTCCACTGAGATAAAATCCGGTCAGATCTCAACACCTTGATACTCTTTCCGGTTTGTTTCTCCACTTCACTGTGGAATCTCTTGAACATTTCAAAAGATTCGGATTTGTGTCTCATCAAGAACACAAAACCATATCTCGACATATCATCAGTGAATGTGATGAAATATGAATATCCACCCCTAGCCTGAACTTTCATCGGTCCACATACATCAGTTTGTATGAGTCCTAAAAGTTCTGTAGCTCTCTCTCCGGTTCCACTAAACGGAGATTTGGCCATCTTGCCAGTGAAACAGGACTCACAAGTCGCATAAGATTCATAATCGAAATGGCCCAGAAGACAATCTTTATGCAACCTGTTTATCCTCTTCTCACCGATGTGACCAAGTCTACAATGCCAAAGGTACATCTGTCTTTGACGATCATCTACCTTTCTCTTATGGCCCGAAACATGCATGTTAATTTGCTCTACATTAACATCAGGTAAGATATAAAGTCCTTGTTGCAAATAACCATTCACACATAAATCATCACCATGATAAATAGAGCAAATGTTATTACTGAAAACTGTTCGAAATCCACGTCTATCAAGCATAGAAATAGAAATTATGTTCGAAACAAACTTCGGAACATAATAACAGTCGTCTAGCAACAAAGTCTTGCCCGTAGGCATAATAAGGGAAATACATCCTACGGCTAGAGCAGCAACACTTGCGCCATTTCCAACCTTCAGACTGAACTCTCCCTTCCTGAACCTCCTACTGATCCTCAGCCCCTGCAACATATTGCAGACGTTAAAGCTGCTACCGGTATCCAATACCCATATAAATGAATCAATAGTAGTCAAGGATAACATGAAAATATTTTTCATGTGAATCTTACCTTGCTTCTTACCCTTCAGAGACTGCAGGTATTTCTTGCAGTTCCTCTTCCATTGTCCTTTCTTCTTGCAGAAGAAACATTCGGCTTCTGATTGGTTGGCCTTGGTGGCGCCGCCCTTTGCCTTGGTCTCACCAGACTTAGGCGCACTTTGCCTGGTCTTGGGCCTTTTCTTGCCCTTCCTCTTCTGACAAGAGGACTCACCAACCATTAGCACAGATCCCGATACCCTCTTCCCAACGGACATCTGTTTCTCATACTCAGTGAGCATGTTGTACATCTCATGCAACTCAATGTCCAGCTCGTTCGTGTTATAGTCGACCACGAACGGGGAGAAGGACTCCGGAAGTGAGTGCAAGATCATATCCTGCTGCAACTCCTTGCAGAAGGTATACCCCAACTTCTCAAGCTGTTCTATCAGACTAATCATCTGAAGAACATGGGGTCCCACAGGAGATCCCTCACGCAGAGCGGACTTGAACAAAGTCCCTGACAGCTTGGACCTTGCCGTCCGACTCTGCTCACCGAACATCTTCTTAAGATGTTCCATGATCTGCTTAGCATCCATATGCTCGTGTTGCTTGTGGAGTTCGCCACTCATTGACGCCAAGATGAGATACTTCACAGTGATACACTTTTCCTCGTAATTTGTGTATTCACTGAAAGCCTCGTCGTTCGTTGGGTCTGGCACTAGAGAAGCTGGTTTGTCAATCACATCGATCAGCTTCTCACGTGTCAGTACCAGGCGCAAATTGCGTTGCCATTCGTCGAAGTTTCCACCAACCAGCTTGTTGGTCTCAAGAATTGGACGCAAGTTGAATTGAGACATTCTCAGGAGATCTGTTAACGAAAGGAAAATTTGCAGCAGAGAGTTAGACATCGTAAATATCATAAAGACATGGACTTCTTCTATATGATATTTTTCGTTAATGAATGTTACGATAACATTAGAAATCTTATTTCCAATTAGCATCAATGTATAACTATATGCCTGAGCCCCTTGGTAGTCAAGACGTTTCCCAAACATATAAAATAGATTCTTTATAAATTTTATCGCCATAAAATTTATAGTTATTTTACTTCGGCTCTATATCACATAGTCACCTGGTAGTCAGGTCGTTCCTATCGATATAGTTGAGTTCACCCTTCAGCTCATGGTCGGATAACAATTAAGTTTATGTCCCCCGG
>CM071861.1:1610278-1640356 GCA_036759665.1 Gynandropsis gynandra | reverse complement strand
TGCAGATCAAGCGGATTTGAGGGCAAATCCTTTTGACGAAGGGGGGCATGATATGATCCCGGAGGACGCTGAAGACGCGACCAACAACAGTGAGGAGGACGCGACCCGCAGAGAGGAAGAAGAGGGAATCTCCGCGACCCGAGACGCCGCGACTCGAGACGCCTCGACCCGAGACGCCATCCCTGCGACAACAACAACAACAACAACAACAACAACAACAACAACAACAACAACAACAACAACAACAACAACAACAACAACAACAACAACAACAACAACAACAACAACAACAACAACAACAACAACAACAACAACAACAACAACAACAACAACAACAACAACAACAACAACAACAACAACAACAACAACAACAACAACAACAACAACAACAACAACAACAACAACAACAACAACAACAACAACAACAACAACAACAACAACAACAACAACAACAACAACAACAACAACAACAACAACAACAACAACAACAACAACAACAACAACAACAACAACAACAACAACAACAACAACAACAACAACAACAACAACAACAACAACAACAACAACAACAACAACAACAACAACAACAACAACAACAACAACAACAACAACAACAACAACAACAACAACAACAACAACAACAACAACAACAACAACAACAACAACAACAACAACAACAACAACAACAACAACAACAACAACAACAACAACAACAACAACAACAACAACAACAACAACAACAACAACAACAACAACAACAACAACTGTATAATGTATCGAAGAAAGAAAGATTTTCTGAATTTTTTAAAGACATTTTTCATAATATGGGAACTCGTAAATTTTAAAATTGAAGCTTTTCATGCAAGACGAAATGTCATTCTTGTAATATTTATGTTCAATATTGATATTGGAATTAATAATCTATTTTTGCCAAAAATATTTATTGAATAAATTTTTAAATCAAGGTTATTTTAGCAAAATTACATTTGACCAAGGTCATTTGAGATTGATTCTCCTCCAGCCTCATCATTAGGTCTTCAAACAGCCTGGGATACATGGACTTTGTCAGAATGTCACCCAACTAATCATCACGATGTATAGCATGTTTTTGTTTATCATGTTACATGCACCTTAATCTCTATATGTTTGGTTAATTAGGGTTCTCTCCCCAGACCGCGCGCGCCTCCCTGTCTCTCGTTTCATCGTTCAGCTTCGTCGATCCTTCCTCCTCCTGCCTCTCCTGTCGTTTTTCAGAAACCGTCGGCCGACTTTCAGACGGTATGAGCAAGGGTTGCGACGGTCGACGCCAGGGCGAATCGCAGCGGATGTCGAGCGACAGGGCAGGCGGTGCGGGATGGGTTCAGGAACCCTAGACAAATGCTAACTGCTCCTTCGCTCGAGCCGACGGTTCGCAGGCACCCGAGCGGCGGTTGGTGAGCACGAACGGGCTACCGGACGTGGGTGGCGACGGTTGGGTTTCCGAAACCCTAACCCTAACCTCACATCAGCCCGAGCGGTTGGCTCATCAACCCTAACCCATGGGCTGCCCGAAGCCCGCCCGAAGCCCGTCGGGCCGGGATGCGGGCCTAAAATTTTCGGCCCGTTTAAAACGGGCCGGGCCGGGCCCGAACCCGAATGAACCGGGCCGCAACGGGCCCCTAGTTTCACCACTATCGTTTAACCATTGTACCTTGTATTGTTTGAGATGCTTTGTTGATATCAATTCTAACTTATCAACAAGAGGTGTACTGACCACATTCACAAAATTACCTTCATCCATAATGATGCTACACACCTTATCTTGGCAAGCTCTTGCGTGTAGAAAATATTTTCTCTTTTTATGATGGCTTCTTCCTTAGCTTATTGATTTAATGCTCTACATGCTACCAATAACTTGCCATTTAGTGCCTCGTACTCCCCAAAATCATCATCTAAATCAGGGATATACATTTGATTTTGCGGCTCATCCTCTTATTATGAAGTCTCATATCCTCCATTAGCTTGTATGTTAATGGTTTTATTGTTTAGAAAGTCCCCTGCAAAATGACCTTGACCATGACATTTCAAATATTGAGTATACAGTTTCTTAAGGTGACGTCAGTGATAATTGTTTGTTTTGGTTGTGATGTCTCCACCTTTTGCTCATACTTGTGTCTGGCATTTGATTTATCAAACCAAGTAGCTTTAGGTCGATAGTTTGACGAGTTTTCTCAATCTTTACTCCCGGATGAACCAAATCTCCCATGTCCATTATTGTCTCTAGATCTTCCTCGATGTTCGCCCTAATCATTAGAAAATCTATCTCCTTGTAGTAGTATTTAACATATCTACTACCTTGCACCAATCGTATAAGACGCTGGTTGATCTCTCTATAATAGTGAGAAGGTATAAATTGATGCCTCATGATAGCTTATTCTCCAAAAACCATTTCAAAAAAAGCGTAAATTAATCCGACCACTATAGTTCATAGTTACTGAACTTATTTTATGTCTATTTCACCATCTTTAGTTTGGAGTATTGATAGCAGTAAAAATCGTATTAGTCATCTACTACCCTTCCGAATAAATTTCCTCATCACTACGACCAATTAACATAGGAATTTCAATCTTGATACTTTTGATGTCATTATTGATTCGATCTCTCATGTGTTTGTTATGCCTAGTGGGACATTCAAACTCCTCGTCTAAAACCTCATCATATTCATCCTCATGCACATTTAAAGGGTATGGATTACGATTTGCATTTGGTTGATAGTAGTGAGTTCTTGCATCATGCATCGACTGTATTAGGAACTGAGTGGCTTCTTCACATTATGATGTTCCTCACGATGATTTTCTAAAGTAGACATTGGAAAGATAAAAGAAAAAAAAGATGAATAAAAGGGAAGATAAATGAAGCTCGTGATGTCACCATTTCTATGTTTTTTATATTCGATTAACATCTTCATTTAAAAAAAAAATTTAAACTTCTTGCATAGCTTGATTTGTATGTAGCCATGAGTTTGTTATTTTGGTGTGAATTTCAGGTGTGCGGGCTTCTTTAGGTTTGGGCTCTCTTTCTGATGGGTCTCGGTGGTTTCCTATTTAGGCTTGACCGTCTAAGCATCGTCCCATGACTTGTTAGCTTAGACCTATGTGCGACCCACTCTCTCAGCCTTGTCCTTCACCTACCCAACCAAGATCCTTATTCTGCTTCAAAAGTGTTTGACACTCTTCTCCCTCTACGAACCCTAACACTCAATCACAATCTTCAATTCCAACCACAGATTAATCATTTCGTTCAAACCACACCACTTTGGCCCAAAAGATAGAAGGGGATGCGGCAAAATCTCCAATCACATTTGTTTAGAACTCTCCACCCATACTTTTTAGGTGGATTGAATTATTCAATGGAGATGTGGAAATATACCACTAATGTTAATCGCGGACAATAAGATGCAAATTCTATAATATATGACTATTCATATATACAACTCTAGCATTAATAGGAATAAACAACTATTGACGCCCTTTACTGCCACAAAGGGAGACTAAAGGACTATCCCAAGCACATATTTCAAACCAAAAGAAACATGTCAGGTTGCCTGTTATATATTATCAGTTATTAGTACTATGGTTGTACCATTATTATTTTTTTATTGTATCATATTTACTAATTGTGTTTTTTGGTTATTCAACATTTGTATGAATTCATATTTTAGAATATGATTGTATTAAAACTTAATTATCGATTATAAATTTAATCAACTCATGCATAATCTAAGATTAATTGATAGTGATTTGTTTCATCACACAATATATAGTTGTTGATACATACACTAAATAATATATTATTTAGTGGAAACTAATCATGTATAAGAAGAAACGTGTCATTAATAAAACAAATATAACACATTCAACATGTAATTTTGAGGTATCTCACTTCTATAATTAAAGCCTTATTTTTGGTAAGATATTTGAATATTATAGAAGATGTTAATAGTGAAAAATCGTATCATCTTATGAGTAATTGATATTGAGAAAGTGCCGATAATGCAGCCCTATAAAGGTTTTCTTCATAAAAAGTTCTAAATTTAAATTTTAAATATTGGAGAAACTGTGCCTTAAAAAATCCTAAATATAAATTATAAGATATTTGGTTTAGTCTTATATTTGTAGACCGATATATGTGAATAATTTTGGAATAAGTGTTATCATTCGATTTAGTCCAAACTAAATGTGATCGGATTTAAGTTTAATTAATTGGATTTCAGTATTAAATTGAATGGTAAGGATTATGTGCATAGAGACCTTTGGAAATATCGTTTATATTTCATGATGGACGAAATTAAACGATACAATTGAGAACCGAAAATTAATTGGTTATTTGCCGGTTTATGGTCCCTTGTTCACGTGCATATATAAATGAGATCCATTTGGTTTCTGAAAGGGGAATTATTTTTTTTATCATAGAGGTTTACAAAAACTTTCAGAGAATCTTAGTTCGTGATACATCGCATCGATATCAAGTTTTCGGCTTTTACGCGTAAAAATTAAAAGATCTATTCCGCTGCATATCGTATATTATGAATCCAGGTATTTATCTTGATCTTCTCCTAAGTTTATCTCAAATCTTGATATAATTCGCAATTGAGTTCCGGGGGTTTAGAATCCGAATCTGGTTAAATCAGATTCTTTCAAGTGATATAAGAGCCTATCTATTGTGTTTATGTCAGATTTGGTCAGATTATTGCTAATTTTTAAAAATTTTGTCACAAATTTTTTGAACTCTCGAAGAAGGTTTGATTTTTTTAAAATAAAAAAAATAAATAAATTAAAAACCATTTAAAAAATAAAGAAAAATAATTATTTCAATGACATTGAGAAAGTCACATAATATAATTCATGCGAACTTCTATAAACTCAAAGGTCATTCACGGTTTGGCGGTATTGTATTGTGTGTGCATTGGTAATTAGTTTATATTTTTTGTGGACATAAATGTAATGGTGTGCCCGAAGGTTAACCACTACGTGAAATGATTGATTTACACTCATTGTTTAAGTCTTGAGTCATTTATGGCAAGTCAAAATATTGTCTACAGACTAATTTTGATGTTGTGCAGATGTGTTGTCATGAGATTCGATTGTGTTATCATTCGATTAAGGTTTTATAGAATGGAAGTTAAATACATGAGCCATTACAGTTGTGCTATCACCATCAAGTATCTCCTCCAACATTAGTTAGATCCCCAAGTTGAATGGGTCAAACTTTGTTGAATGGAATGAGCACTAACTGATCGTGCTTGCTTTGATGGGTCACGACCTTGCGATAAAAGATTCAAAATCTTTTTGATGATCGTAACAAACTCGAACGCTAGAAAACCTCAAATCGAACGTGTTTGATGATAATTAAGCATTCCATTTCTCATATTTTAAAGGTCATGATCGAAAAAAGAAAGAAAGGTTATGAATTCACTGATTCAGGATCAATTCATGTGCAAAAGAAACATAATAAGGTTTAAAAAATATCTATTTTTGTTACTGGTCACATAAGGAAATGTTGTACGAAGTATCATACTTGTCGTGCAAATAAGGATTTGACTTTCACTTTGGTTTGTTCTGAGATCAATTTAGTTTCAATGCCTAGTAATACTTGGTGGGTTGATTCAGGTGCTACAACTCATGAAAGTATTTCTATGCAGGGTTGTCTCTATTACCAAGAATCAATTAATGTTGAAAGTTACATCTATGTAGGTGATAGTAAAGGGGTGGAAGTGGAAGCTATCGGGCAATTTAGACTTTTGATGAAGACTGACCAATTTTTGAATTTGGAAGGTGTTTACATAACACAATATTTTAGGCGGAACTTGCTTTCGGTATCTATTTTGGGCAAATTGGGATATTGTTGTTCATTTGGAGATCATAAATTTACCCTCTCATATCATTCGGTTATGATTGGGACCGATTCTTTATCTATTTTTGGATTATCTTTATATGCTCGATATCATCCTTTTATATAAAAAAAATCATATAGGTTGCTACACGAGGCATAAAGCATAAATTGGTGGATGAAAATTCAGTTTTTTTTGTGGCATAAACGATTAGGCCGTATCTCGAAACCGAGAATAGAACATTTAATATCAGACAGAATTATTGAAACTCTTGAATTTTCGGATTTTGGCCATTGTGTCGATTATATCAAGGGGAAACAGACAAACAAAGTAGGTAAAAGGGTACATATCGAACTTCGGAGACTTTGGAATTGATACATACAAATGTATATCAACCGTTTCTGATGGCTTCTTGGAATGGTCAACATTGCTTTGTATTATTCATAGGTTATTATAGTCGATATGGTTACCTTTATCTAATTTATGAGAAGTCGGAAATTTTTTGATATTTTCAAAGCGTTTAAGGCTGAGACTAAACTTCAACTGAATGAATGTATTAAGGTTGTTCTTTTTTATCGTGGTGGCGAATACAACGGTAGAAATGAAAGATTAGATGAACAACGTCCAGGGCCATTTATCAAGTACCTCTAGTAGTGTGAAATCGTTTCCCAATACACAATGTTAGGTAACCTAGCATGAATAGTATTGTAGATAGACGAAACCGTACACTTCAGGAAATGGTGAGAAGTATGATATCATTCTCTATTTTCCCAAAATCCCTTTGGGTGAAGGATTAAATGCAAAAATTTATATCCTAAATAGAGTACGAACTAAAGCAACAATTAAGATGTCTTATGATTTATGGAATAGTAAATATCCTAGCTTGAAGCATTCTTTGCTGATGTCCAGCCGAGGCTCGATCTTATCGATCCGATGAAAGGAAAATGGATTCCAAAACTGTGAGTAATTACTTTGTTGGATACTCGAAAAGAACTAAGGGGTATAAGTTTTATGATCCCACGAAAAAAATGATCTTTGAGACGGGAGTAGCGACATTCTTTGAGGAGATTGAACTTGGGAAAGGACATTACATTTTTTATTTTGAAGAGGATAAGGATGAAAATTTTGATTCAAAAAATATGATTCCTATTCCGAATATTGTAGTTGGCAGTAATTTGGATTATGTTGCTCTAGATACAAATCAAGATACTCCGAATTTTATTCTTGAAATCCATGAGGAACAAGTTCATGAACCTAATAACAGCTACATCAAAAAATTGTGCCACGTAGATCCACTCGAGAGAGGAGATGTGCTATTCCGGATGACTATATAGTATATCTTTAGGAACATGAGGATGGCATTGGGTTGACGAAAGATGATCCAATTAACGTCCGGCAAGCCATTTAAAGTGTTAACTCTTTAAAGTGGATTGATGCCATGAAATAAGAGATTAAATCTATGGATGACAATAGTGTTTGGGAACTTGTACGTTTTCTTGTAGTTGTGAAACCCGTTGGATATAAATGGATATCTAAAACCAAACGGGATTCATATGGTAATGTGAAATGGTATAAAGCACGTCTAGTCATCAAAGGACTTACTCAAAAGGAAGGTATAGATTACAAAGAGATTTTCTCTTCAATTTCATTGAAAAACTCTTTGAGAATATTGATGGAACTAACAACTCATTATGATTTAAAGCTGCATCAGATGGATGTTAAAACATCCTTTCTCAATGGTGACATTGAGGAGACTATTTATATGGTGCAACCAAAACACTTTGTGGTCGGAGATCCAAAGAAAATGGTTTGCAAAAAAAGGAAATTCATATATTATTTAAAGCAAGCATCTCGTCAATGGTATCACAAATTTCATCATGTAATCATCTCATATGGTTTTGTGGTGAATCAAGTAGATGATTGTGTATATCATAGGATTAGTGGGAGAAACTTTATATTGATAATCCTTTACATTGATGATATCCTTATTTCTGGTAACGATGTAAGCTTTATGTGCGGCACTAAGAGTTTTCTTTCGAAACAATTCGAGATGAAAGATTTTGGTGATGCTTGTTTTGTATTGGATATAAAAATACATCGAGACCACTCTCGAGGTATATTTGGTTTATCACAAAAGATTTTAATTGATAAGGGTTAAGAGCAGTTTTACATGAAAGGATGCAAAGGTATAGATATCCCTATTTCTAAAAGTGATAAAAATTCAGCCTTAGACAGTGCCCACAGACTAAACCAGAGATTCAGAAAACGAGAAAGGTTTCTTATGCTTCGGCTATAGGGAGTCTAATGTATGCACAGGTTTGCACACGACCTGATTTGCCATACATTGTTGGCATTTTGAGAAGATACTTAAGTAACCCCAATATTGATAATTGGAAAACGTCCAAACGGGTGATGTGATATCTTCAGAAAATAAAATATCATATGCTCGTGTATAGACAAGACCATCTCGTGATCACTCATTATTCGGATTCAGATTATATTGGATGTCTCGATAGTTTGCGATCTACTTCAGGTTATATATTTTTCCTCGTTGGTGGAGATATTTCTTGGCGTAGTGCCGAGCAAAAGCTCGTGGCATCGTCCAAAATGGAGGCAGAATATGTAGCATGTTATATATGAGACATCCAATCAGGCTTTTATGGTATGGAATCTTGTCACATTATGACTATTGTGGATAGACCCCTAAAGATTTATTGTGACAATCATCTTGCAGTATTATACTCGAACAATAACAAGACTACTTCAAAGTCAAAGCACATCGAAATTAAGTATTTTGTTTTTCGTGAAAGGATACAGAGTAGTTTAATCTCGATAGAGCATATATGAACAAACTCCATGATTGCGGATCCGCTGACTAAGGGTGTTATATCTAACTTTTTTTCACGAGCATATTGCTCGTATTGGTATTGTCCTTTATGACAATATTACGACATAGTGGGAGTATTGTATCTATTCTAGTTTGCTCTTGGATTATGATGACGTATGCTTATTCAGTTTCAGAATTATGTTCCAAAACTATTGAGTTTCAAGTTTAAGATATTTACTCTTTATCATTCACTTTAAATTGATCTCAATAAGGTAGGACCAGTTGCAGATAGATATGTAACGATCACTTACATGTAATCTTCATGCTACGCATTCACATTCAAATCCATGTCATTCTTCTGTATTGCATTAGTAATCAATTGTGGGTCTAACTACATTGATATTGTGGTTAAATCTCTTTAGTTCTACGTTGATATGGCCGATGGACGAGATTGATGTCAATATCAGTTTGATGACAACAATTGATCAGCGCTCTTAAGGTTATTCCATGGTTTTATGGTCATATATATGGTCCAAAAGGGAGATTATAAGATATTTGGTATAATCTTATATTTGTGGACGATATATGTGAATAGTTTTGGAATAAGTGTTGTTGTTCGGTTTAGTCAAAATTAAATATGATCGAATTTAAGTTTAATTAATTGGACTTCGGTATTGAATTGAATGTGGAGGATTATATGCATGAAACCTTTTGAAGTATCGTTTATATTTCATGGGTAAAATTAAACAATACAATTGTGAACTGGAAAATAACCGGTGATCTATCGGTTTATAACCCCTGATTCACGTGCATATATAAATGAGATTCATTTTGTTTCTGAAAAGGGAATTCATTTTTATCACTTACGTTTACAAAAACTTTGAGAGAATCTCAGTTCTTGATACATCCCATCGATATCAAGTTTTCAGCATTTGCACGTAGAATCAGAAGATCTATTCCGTTGTATATCGTATACGATAAATCCAGGTATTTATCTTGATTTTTTCTAAATTTATCCCAAATCTTGATATAATTTACTATAGAGTTTCAGAGATTTTAGAATCCGAATCAAGTTAAATCGGATTCTTTCATAAATTACATAATTGTACATGTTGTATCAGTGTCCAACGGCAATAACATGTACAAACACATATTTTTATATTTAGTATGAATTATAATTAGGTATAACTGATACGAAATTGAACAACTATGTAAGCATGTAGTTAGTATGAATTTCCATTCGTTACAACGAAATATAATGGTACAACTATTTAGTTCTACACTTAGTATGCTTTAAAATTAATATAATGGATATAAAATGGTATTACATGTCATTTTATACTTAGTACTATTTATAATTTGGTACAATACGATACAGAATGATACAATTATGTAGTCTTATATTTAGTATGAACTGTAATTTAGTACAACCGGAATGAAATGGTACAGCTATGTAGTTTTACACTAAGTATGAATTGTAATTTATTACGATACAAATTGGTACATCTATGTAGTTTTATATTTACTATTAACTATAATTCCATATAATCAATACAAAGTCGTTATTATTATTAGTATTGTTAATAATAATAATAATAATAATAATAATAATAATAATAATAATAATAATAATAATAATAATAATAATAATAATAATAATAATAATAATAATAATAATAATAATAATAATAATAATAATAATAATAATAATAATAATAATAATAATAATAATAATAATAATAATAATAATAATAATAATAATAATAATAATAATTGAATTAAATGGTAGTGAATATTATTTATTTTTGTTCAATAAAATTGCAGAAAATAATCAAGGAAGGAAATGTATTTTCAAAATAAAATTAATATTATAAAAAGGAACAATAGACATACACATCTATGCAAATGTTTTAAAGGTACTCTTATTTTAAATCTATTTTTCATACTTTAATATTTATTATTTATCTTATTCAAAAGGTATAATATCAAAGATATCCTCATAGGGCTAAAATGTTTCACTTTTACCCTCACAAAAATAATTATTAAATAGGAAAAAGAACCGAAAAAAAAGACAATTTTGCTCTTATATTTTGTTTGTAAAAACACATACTTTTGAAAATTTTGAAGTTGTGCCAAATTTCAAAGTTAAGATTACAAATAGCGAGAGGCGATTTAGAAGTTGAGAGTGATTTCGAGCGTTTCAGACCGATTTCAAACGTTTTATGAGCGACTTCGTGCGATTTCGAGTGATTTCAAGCGATTTCAACTGATTTCGAGTGATTTTCAACCTCTTTCGGTTGATTTTGAGCGATTTCGAGCAATTTTCAACCAATTTTACATGATTTCGGGCAGTTTCGGACGATTTCGGGTGATTTTGGGCGTTTTCAGACGATTTCGGACATTTTCGAGCGATTTCAGGTCGCATGGTTACACGGGTCGCATGGTCGCACAGGGTTGCTAGGACCGCATGGTCGCATGATATTTTCGGGTGATTTCGGGCATTTTCGGACGATTTCGAGCATTTTAAGACGATTTCAGGAATCTTCGGGCCATTTCAAGCACAAGGTCGCATGGTCACCTTGTCTTTGGGCATTTTCAGGCGATTTTGGGTATTTTCGAACGATTTCGGGTATTTTCAGACCATATCGGGCACATGTTCGCATTGTCGGTTCGCATGGATCGCATGGGTCGCACAGGTCACATGATCGCATGGTATTTTCGGATATTTTCGGACATTTTCGGACGATTTCGAGCATTTTTGGGTCATTTCGGGCACATAACCGCATGGTCATACAAGGGTCGCATGGTCGCACAACGGAAATTTGGAAATTTTAATATTTATAAGGGTATTTTTTAAGTGAATTTTTTTTGGAAGGGTAGACTTGAAGTAAAGAAATAACATTTCAATGGTATTTTTGAAGTAACCTCTATTAAAAAAATGATATCATAAAATACATGTTGATAAAATTATAATGAGAGAAAAAAATTGTACTCATGTAAATTTTTCTTTTAATAAAAAGTTTTATATTTTCTTTCATAGGTTTTGTAGATATCACGTGTTAGTATTTTCAATATGGTTTTTTAATGTTTGAGTAGGGAATGTTTCTTTTAATAAAATAAATAAATTTTAGTTCATCCAAGATCTTTTATTTTTAGATAATTTTTTACATCTTAAATTTCTTTGGAGATTCCAATTATTTTTAAATAATCCACAAAGATAGTTATAATCACAAAATCGTTATCTATTTTGTGGATGAATACACAAAGATACATATTGTTATTCACATATCCTTATTTATTTAGATTATTTCACGTCTTCCCTCGTAAAAATAATTATTAAATAGGAAAAATAAAAAAACTAAAGTAAAGATAATTTTCCTCTTATTTGTTGTTTGTAAAACACATACGTTTCGAAAATTTTGAAGTTGCGCTAAATTTGAAAGTTCAGAAATATAAATAGCGAGAGACGATTTAGAAGTTGAGAGCGATTTCGAACGTTTCCGACCGATTTCGAGGTATTTTCGAGTGATTTCGAGCATTTTCGACCGATTTCGAACATTTTCCGAGCGTTTTCTAGCGACTTCGGGCGATTTCGAGTGATTTCGGGCAAATTCAGCCGATTTCGAGCGATTTTTGTCCGCTTTCGTTCGAGTTTGAGCAACTTCGAGCGATTTCTGACAAATTCGGATGATTTCAGGTGTTATCGGACGATTTCGGGCATTTCGAGCGCTTTCATGCGTTTTTTAGACGACTTCGGATGTTTTTCGGACGATTGCGCACATTTTCGAGAAATTTCGGGTCGCATGGACCGCATGGTATTTTCGGGCGATTTCGGGCATTTGTGGACGATTTCGAGTATTTTCGGACGATTTCGGGCATTTTCGGTGGTCACACCGGTCGCATGGGTTGCATGGTCGCATGGTATTTTTGGGTATTTTCACGCGATTTTGGGCATTTTCGGACGATTTCGAGCATAGGACCGCATTGTCGGTTCGCATGGGTCGCACGGGTCACATGGTCGCATGGTATTTTCGGTATTTTTCGTTCGATTTCGGGCATTTTCGGGCCATTTTGGGTATAGGGTCGTATGGCTGCACAAGGGTCGCATGGTCGCACAGGGTTGCACAAGGGTCGCATGGTCGCATGATCGTTTCATTTTCATATGTATTTCTTGCACGATTTTAGAGATATTTACGATATAGATGTGATGTTTACGTATGATTTTGTATCTGTTTTACTCGTTTTCGTGTTCTCGTTTTCTTACAGGTTTTAATGCGTATTCGGTTCATTTTTGTGCTATAGGACGTACACGAGGCAAAGTACCAACATCGAGAATCATCACGGAACAAACGGGACGAGATTTAGCAAGGAATAAGCTCAGCCCACGCGGGGCACTCCCTAGCCCGTGCGGGGCCTTTAGTTTGGCAATTGGTCCAGCAAATTGAGCACGGATCGGGCAAGTCCTCAGCACGCTCTGGCATCATGTGGATCCTCAGCCCGCACGGTTCACTCCCTAGCCCGTGCGGGAAGGCTTTATTTTCATCGCGATCATGCGCGATATGCCCGCGCGGGTCGCGTCCGTCACTTGCAACTACCAGATAAGTTAATTTATCTAAACACGAAAAGGAACTTATTGGTGACTTATACAAAAAGGTAAATGACTTTAAAGAAGAGGAATAAGAGATAGTTTGCTGGAGAAAGGAATGGAAACGTTGCCCCACTTGATCAAGAATGGAAAACTCATGAGAAGGCAAAAACGGTGGCTGCTGCAACAAAAGGAAAAGAATTGAACGACCAAAAGGAAAAAAAACAAGGAGAAAAAGGAAAGAAAAGAAGAAGGAAAAGGAAGAAGAGGAGCTAGGGGTCGAGGGAGTTCAGTTGGAGAGTTAGTTTTCAGTTTTGAATCGAGGAGAGAGAGTAGAGAGAGAATCGAAGAAGAAGGAGACTCTTGCGAAGGAGAAATACAAGGAGCATTGGAGATCAATTCAAGACTTCGGTTTCGTTTGGTTTTCATGTTCCTTAGAATATCTATTTCAATTATGTTTGTTTACGGACGCATGAGCGAGTAATTGTTTTGTTCTAGGAGAAGGGATTAGCTCTTGGCTATCCCGGAACCACTTTGATTTATCTTTGAATGCAAATCGGTAGTCTTGTGGTGAAACCGGATTCCTAAAACCTTTGCCAACATCACGACATGGACCAGAGTTATCTCATACACAATTTTTAGGACTCTTAGATAACACTAGGATTCTCATCATAGCCGCAATTGTAGGGTCTTTGAGTAACCTCACGTTTCCATAGATTGAAGACTTGATCGAGAACTATCATGTTCGATCGAGATGTTCCTAAAAGGTTTTTGGTCCGATGCAGTTATGATCACATGTCACATCATTAATAGAATTCCAACAAAGGTTCTAAAGGACAAATCACATTATGAGGTATTAAACTCTACAAAACCTAACCTTGAGTATTTTAGAACTTCCGGTTGTGTGTGTTTTGTTCTCGTTCCTGACTCACAGCGAAAAAATTTGAAAGCAAGGAGCACTAAAGCTATGTTCGTCGGATACTCAGTAAATTAAAAAGACTACAAGTGTTTCGATCCAAAAACACATCATGTAATGGTGTCTCGAGATGTTATGTTCCTCGAATACAAGAGCTTTCATGATAAAATCTCCTGGGAAGAGATTAAAGGAATCTCAGAACCAAATGATATAGGTTTGTCCCTTTAAAATTGATGTGTGTCAAGTTAACAAGTTAACCTAAGACTTCCTGCAAGTGCACGACACGTGTGTAATAGTTAAGGTGTCGATCCCACGAGGACTAATGTAACACGATCTAAGAATCAAAAGTACAATCAAAACTTGATGCGAAAGAACGAGGATGATGAAATGCAAATATAATGATGATGCAATGGATAAGTGAGTTCTAAACAAAGAGATAAACACCTTAGCAAACCGGTTTCACCACATAGCTTCGGAAACCTATCTCTGATCTATCTAATAGTGCATTTCCTATAAAGATATCTAAGGCAGACGATCCTAATGTAGAACCTACCCTCTCTCAAGGCATAGGAACGTGACTAGATTCAGTCATCCCCTACTTTCGTGGCATACACCCCAACTAAATCCCCATTACGATTCATGATTTGCCCGATACAACCCTCAACCGTTACTATCCTACTTTAGTGACCTAGTCTAGGTTGTTTTAAGCTTTGATTTTCTAGGATTAGAATTCACCTTTCAGTCCTTCTCATAATCCCTAACACATACATATACATGGCCATTCGTAAACACAAGATAGTAAGTTCTCAGATAAAGAAAAGATAACAAGAAACAGGGAAATGCATTCATAAACGAATCAAAGACGGCTTTGGGATAGCCATGGGCTAATCCCTTCTCCTAGAACAAATCTACTACTCGCTCATGAGTCTATACATCACAAACAAAACAGTACATTAAAGAGCATAGAGATATCAAACGAGCGATGATCCCGAATCAATCTTCCACTCCTTGCGTGCCTCCCGTCAAGGGGACTCTGTGGATGGATGGTGGCTGTGAATTGTGTTGTATAGATCGTGGATGGTGGATCCGTTCTCCCCCTCATCCTTTTTTCCTTTTGGCTTTGTAATTTAAATGGGAATATCTTGGCCGACTGTTTTCCACCTAATTCGTCGGTAGGCCGTTTTACATAGTCATATCCGACTGTGCTCCATGTCATGCGCGGTCGGGCATGCTTCTACCGTAATTTTAGACAAGTTTTTTTGCCATGATGTCCGACCGTGCCGTGCTTGATGCTCGACCGTGCTGTGTTTGATTTTTGGTGCCCGACCGTGCTCTTGGAACGCCCGAACCGTGCACAAGCTACGAGAATAAATTTGTATGAATTGCTCTACGGTGCACCATAAGACGCCCGACCGTGCTCCCTCACCAAGAGAGTGCCCGACTGTGCATGATGTGTGCCCGGGTCATGCACATCTCTCGAAGATGAATTGCAAAAAAGGAGCCCGACCATGCTTTTCACTTAGCCGACCGTGCTACTCCAAGGAGAAGGATGCTCGACACTTGTGGATTAGATGCCCGATCGTGCTGCTTCACCAAAGGGGAGCCCGACCGTGCTGCAATGAAAGCTCGACCATGCAAAAGGTGAGAGTGGCCGTTCGGTCGTGCACTTGATCATTCTTGGCCATGACTTGTCCACTTCTCGTTCCGTTGGATCCATTGTGACCTTAATTGTCCAATGATGTCCCGTGTACGCTTCTTAACTCTGAAATGAATCGAATACGCATTAAAATCTATAAGAACATGAAAACACGTAAACAAGTATAACGGATACAAAATCATACGCAAACCTCGCAACTATGGTTATAAATATCTCTAAAATCATGTGAGAATCGTGTACGAAAACGAGATGATAAAAAACATAGTAAATACTATTTTGGTAACTAACAATGAAACAAGTCCCTTGCCAAGTGTGCATCATGAAGACCAAAATGATCAAGAAATCTCAAAAAATGAAGAACAAGAAAACTATGATGAGATCATACCTTCTGAGCAAAATCATGAGGAGGAAACTATGTCCTTAAATCATGAGAACGAAGAACTAAGCCATGATCACAATTGAAATGAGGATCATAACTTCGATAAAGTTGAAGGAAGGATTCTAAATGAGATAGTGCCTCAGAGAAGCACCAGAATAAGGCGATCAATATCGAATTGGATTCACAATCCTATTCAATGGCATGGAAACCAAACACCCTATTTCAATGGCGTGGGAACTAAATAACCTATCAAAACTTTTTCTCTTTAGCATTTATCTCTACTGATCACAAAGCTTTTTTTAGTAAGATTGACAGGGATATCGAGCCACAAACATATAGAGAAGCTGAGAGAAGCAAGAATGGGAGAGAGCCATGGCCGAGGAGCTAGCACCCTTTGAAAAGAATAAATCATGGGACCTTGTTCCTCTTCCTAAAGAAAAGAAACCCATATGCAGAAAATGGGTATACAAAATCAAATATAAGAGTAATGGTGAGGTAGAACGTTACAAGGGTCGCCCTGAGACTTTTGCCCTTATTGCTAAACTTCAATTTGTTCGCTTTATCTTTTCTATTGCTATTAAACTTTATTAGGGTTTATGGAAGATGGATGTTAAAAACGCTTTCATTCAAGGGGGAAATAAAGGAAGAGATATATATGAAACCTCGCTCGGGCCTCCAAACCGAAAAAGGAATCATATGCAAACTAAAAGGAGCTCCCTATAGACTTAAATGGTCCCTACGAGCTTGGTACACTAGGCTCTATGATGCTGTTTGAAAGTATGGTTGTAAGAGGAGTAAGGCTGATCATTCCATGTTCATCATTTGAAAATTTTATGGTATCATTGTTCTCTTAGTTTATGTTGATGATATCATCGTAACAAGTGATGATAATAAAGGAATTGAAAGTGTTAAATGTTTTCTAAAGAAACTTTTGATATCAAGGATCTAGGTGAACCGAAGTAATTTCTTGGAATTGATGTAACTAGATCTAATGATAATTTCTTTCTTTCTCAACGAAATACACTTTAGATCTTTTGAATGAAACAGATAAACTCAAATCTAAGCCAGCCAAGACCCCATCGAAGAAAAATTCAAAGACTTGTGTGAGGGGGAACCATTTCATGATATAGAACAATACAGACACCTTGTCGGTAAGCTAAAATACCTCCCGATAATAAGACCTGACTTGTGTTATGTTGTGAATCAGGTCAACCAACATATGTGTGCCCCGAACGAACAACATTTGAAAATGATGGACCGAATCCTCTAATACATCAAGAACGCTCCATGAAAAGGTATACTAATGAGTAAAATCAACGATATTAGTCTAATTGGGTAATGTGATGCAGATTGGCAGGTAACCGCAAAGACCGGAAATCAACAGTAGGGTTATGTACCTTTGTCGGGGGGAACCTCGTCACTTGGAGAAGCAAAACGCAATCGATGGTCTCTCGTTCCAATGCTGAGGCCTAGTACCGAGCTATGGAAATGCAACATGTGAGCTCATTTGGATCCGAGCTCTCCTCAAAGATGTTGACCTCGAACCTTCACAGGCCACGGTGCTCCATTGCGACAATCATACAGCAATTTACATTACATGTTCCACGAACTAACAAAACATATTGAAGTTGACTGTCATTTTATTCGAGAGAAGTTCGAAGATGGCATCATTGAATTCATATACACAAGAAGCTCACATAAGTTGGCCTACGTCTTCACCAAAGCCACAAGAGAAAAAGTATGCAATGATCTCCCTAATGGAATTGGCCTTGTAGATATCTTCAGTCTCATGGCATCGAATTCAAGCTTAGTTGATCGGCCCTCGAGTTCATAAGCAGTTGTACTTTTTTTTTCCGTTGTCGGGTGTTTTTGTCCCAATTGGGGTTTCCCTTGAAAAGGTTTTAATGAGGCTCTAGTAATATTGCTCTTGATCGCCTAAGCTTGAAGGGGAACGTTAAAAAGAAAGGTCGCGTCCCACTTAGGCCGCGTCCCGCTCTCTTTGCTCATGTCGTGTCCCGCTTAGGTCGTGTCCCGCTTTCTTCGCTCAGGTGGCGTCTTGCTCTGTCATGCGTCTCTCATCCTGCGTCCCACGTCCTACGTCCTGCATCCTACGTCCCACGACTCGCGTCCTACGTCCTGCGACCTGCGACCTGGTCAAGGCAATTTATGACCACCACGGTCTCCTATGCCTTGTTGACCGCTCAAGCTCATGCATGTTACTTTTAAACTTATGTCTTGCATTTGTACTTGTATTTTCCTTGTTTTTTCTCCCTTTCTATTTGTATTAATATATACCTTTGTTTCTAAAGAATACATAAGAAAAATAGTTATTCTTATTGTCTTTTGTTCTATTAATCTTTCGCTCCCTTTATCTTGCTTGCGCTGATTCATCTTTGTTTTACAAAATCTATATCTTCTAGCTACAAAATAGATTTCAATCTATCAAGACCACTATATAATTTGAGTTTATGTGTATAGTTCACGTACAACCTTGGTTATACATATTAGGGGATTGTAGAACTAAGTTTCAAGTGTTGTTAAGTTTTAAAGAATTAAATTATTCTATCATGGATGTTGCCCATCCAAGATGTTTTAAGAAAACATCGATATTGTTAGGGATAAATGGTATTTGTGTAGTAGTGAGTAAAACATATCTTAGACTGGGTTTATATATACAAGACAGAGCCCTTGTTGACATGGAATGTGTGCAAAGAGTTGGCTGGTCTAGTGATGGAATGATAGGTAAGACAGGACTAGATAATTTAGTATATCTAATCTGAATACTAGTTATGGATGATCTATCTAAATTTGTGCTATAGAGTTGTAGAAACTTGTTCTAACAAGATAATGATCATTGATAAGTGGGAACATAATTGTGATCAGAAGAAAGAGTAATAGTACTTATTTGTTGTCCTTTTTGTGAGGCTTTTACCGGATGAGAAGTATAAATTATATATATATATATATAATGAAGATGTTTTGGTGCATCCTTAGGTTGCCACCTTAGCAAACATCCTCTTTTCAATTTTTTGTCTATATAAATATATATATATATATATATATATATATATATATATATATATATATATATATATATATATATATATATATATATATATTACAAATATACAATCACATAAGATTAATAATTTAACAATAGGAGTATACAATTTGTTATTAATTCACATTAATTTGATTTTATCAGTACTTAATGCATTTATTTAATTTGGTCTTATCCCATTTTAATATGCATTAACAATTTTTATCTCTCCAATATTAATATTAATATGCATTAAATCCACAATACATATACATATAAATAAAATAACTTTATATTAAGAATTACAAATGAGTACATTTACATATATATAATGTATACTTTATGATAATATATATAATAAATAAATCCACATTATATATATAAACAAAATAATATAAAATCCCATAATATATATATATGTATATATATTACTACCAAAATATATATACCATCATATATATACAATAACATTATATTAATAATTACAAACATGTACATTTGTTTATATATATATACCATACACTTTATGATTCATTTACATCAATTTAATCTTATTACTATTGTACAATTAATTTGCATTAATTTGGTTTAACCCATTTTAATATGCATTAACAATGTATTAGAATGGATTTTGCTGCATATATATATATATATATTAACTATGTATTAAATCCACATTATATATACATAACATATACGTCATGATTAATTTACATTAATTTGATCTTATCACTACTTCTAACGTCGAACGTGTACATTTATAAACGATTAATTTTTATTTAATATATATAAAACATATACTTAATGATTAATTTACATTAATTATCTCTTATCATTACTTCTAACATTTAACATGACCCAACTTATATTTATGTTTCCATTGAATCTTTGGTATCTTTCTTTGTGTTCATAGATGGTTGAACCTTATGTTTCTTTAGATAAATCATACACAATCAATAGTTGAAAGGATTTGTGCTTTTGGGTTGTAGGAGTTTTGTTGGTAAGATCACTTTTATTGTCCAACCTTTTTCCTGTATTGTTCTATATAATTGTTTATAATTTTTTGTTTTTCATGTAGATATGCATCAATGTTCATTCATGGCAGAAGCAAGACAAATTTAACCTATTCGAGAGAACCTTCTTCCATCACTTAGATGCTTAAACTGTATGAGAAAAATTTACATTACATCCATGTTGTTTTCCTATGTACATGCATAGTCTTTCTTCATTTTTTGATCTTATGGATGTCTCCGAAGGTTTGATGCTCATTGTCTAAAGGTAGATGTCCACTAGATATTCTAATATATTCATAAATTTTGTTTAATATAATGTGTAATAAAAGGGTTATTTCACAATCTGTTAAACTATACGAATCTTATTATTAAACTATATGAATTATATATATCCAATATGACAACTCTATTTGTGGCTTTAGTTCTAACTATATAATTATAAATTGTTAACATCCAGTGCATCGTTCGGGTTACTTTTCTAATTATACATATGAAAGTAGAAATAAATAAAATTATATATATACCATTAATTAAAATAACTAAATATAATCACTATAAATATTAATAAAATTAATTAATATAAATTAATACCAATAGTAATACAACCAAGACATAAAATGAAGGCATGATATTAAAACATATGAAATAAAATACAATTGAAAGAGTGAAATTAATCCAATTAATAAAAAATAATAATCCAAACAATTTATATAAATTAAAATAAATTAATACATTTGAAATAATTAATTCACTAAGTATACGTAACAACTATCCCAAATAATAAAAAAACATTAATCCAAACAATTATATAAATTAAAATGAATTTATACAATTAATTACAACAAATATTTACAATTACTAAAAAAATAATACGATTAATTAATATAAATTAATATGAATTAATACCAGTACTGACACAATTAAGACATATAATATGTACAAATACACATTTTTGTTGATCATGATCATAGCTTTTTAAATAATCGATAGTTTTAGTTCTTTTTATTGCTTATGTTAACTCTAGTACAACATGATTTAATACTTGCGAAATGTATAGTTTATATATAAATGGTAAAGCTTGATATGCATTGTATTAAACCTAAACAACTCATAAAGTTTAGTTACTGTGATATTTATTGTCTGTATGTTTTTAAAATCTTAAAAATTAAGGTTTTGAAATTCTTAAAAATGAGATACTTTAATATATTTATATTCAAATTCTGGTTCAAATATTTTGGGTTTGTTTACATTTAAGATTATTTTGATTATTACGAAAAACAATACTCATTTGATTAAAGACATGTTTATGTCCCAAAATTTGAGTGAAAAAGGAGGTCAAATTTGATTAGCTCGATACACATTTCGTTTCTAATCTATTGAACGATAAAAATAAGGAAAAAAACATAGATGTGTAAAAACAGTTTCAAGATAACAAAAGAAATGTCTATTTTTCATCTTTTCTAACAAGATCCAATTTTAATATTAAAAAAAGTGTTGTCGTTATTACATCTTTTGAATTCTAAAACTTATCCTGTTGGATAGTTACACCTATAGGGTCTTTTTCAATTTTGATAGTGAATGTGAGTCATTCGATTTGGCTAAAAAATGGTTGATGATTCTTTACCGAAGGATTAAATCCGACTGAAAAAAAAAACAGACGTGAGGTGGAAGAAAACGAAGAAAATAAAAGAGGGATGGTAATGGCGGAAAACAAAACAGAAGAAGAAAAAAAAACTGTATTTTTGGAAAATATTTGTATGCATTTTAACGGGTGGAATATCAGATATATCTTTGTAGGACTAAAACGCTTCAAAAATACCCTTCTCTAAAATAATTATTTAATCAGAAAAAAAATTGGAGAAAAGACAAATTTACCCTTAATTTTCCAACGTGAAAAAACCCGCATTCTGGGTATTTTCGACGTGAAAAACTGTCAAACCGTGTCAAAACCAAGAAAGAACAAGTGATTTCGAACTTGAGAGGGATCGATTCGAAGTTGGCAAGAAGGAAATGGTTAGAATCAGCAGCGGTGGAGAAGAGAGCACGAGTCAATCTTCAATGGCGTCAATAAGTGTAAGTAGATCGATTTCTAGAGTTTTCCAGGCTGTCGAGTCCCAAAATTGTTTATTGATTTGAAATGGGTGTGAGAGTCAATGAGTCGGTTGAATCTTAGTGAGTCGGTTGTTTCAGTGAGTCGGTTTGGGTCGCGATGGTCGGTTGAGCATCGATTTCTAGGGTTTTGCAGGTTGACGAGTCCCAGAATGGTTTATTGATTTGAAATGGGTGTGAGTGTCAGTGAGTCTGTTGAGTCTGAGTGGGTCGATTTGGGTCGCAATGGTCGCTTGAGCGTCGCAGGGAGTCTAAGGGTCGTTTGAGTCGGTTGTCTCAGTGAGTCGGTTTGGGTCGCAATGGTCGCTTGAGCGTCGCAGGGGGTCTAATAAGGGTCGTTTGAGTCGGTTGTCTCAGTTAATCGGTTTGGGTCGCAATCGTCGCTTGAGCGTCACAGGGGGTCTAAGGATCGTTTGAGTCGGTAGTCTAAGTTAGTCGGTTTGGGTCGCATGGGTCATTTGAGTCACATGGGTCGGTTGAGTCAAAGGGTCGGTTGAGTCGGATGGGTCGGTTGAGTCGCATGGGTCGGTTGAGTCGCACGGGACGGTTGAGTCGCATGGGTCGCTTGAGTCGGTAGAACGTATAATGTATTTTAATTAATTGGTCATTTTGCAGGTGGTCCCAAAGCCGAAATTTGTGTATGAATTCAAACACATGGACAGAATGCCAAAGATCACCACCAAGTGTTATCCTCACGAGACAATAACGAAGCTAAGAGGAATCTTAGATGAATACGAGTTGCATTACTTCGACAAGGAATCACAATTTAAGCATTTATTCCATTTCCATTGTGAGTCCACATTGACTAAGGTTCTAATGTCTATCCTCCTAAATCACTCCGAGATTGTATGGGACAACAAGGAGTTGTGGTTCATCTTAAACGGTGTTCCCATCCGGTACTTTATAGTGGAGCACACACTAATTTTCGGATTGAACTGCCGACCATATCCCAAAGGATGGGAGTCCAAAAGGGGTGATACATTCATGCGGAAGAATTTCGGCGTGGAAAGGTGACCCCCGCACAAATCATTGGAAAACTTGTGAAGATGGAGAATACCGAGAACCGAAAGAGGTTGACAACTTTGTTGTTGTTGGCGCAAGTTATGGCTCATAAGCCTTCATCAGACAACTCTATCAGCCATGATCTCATTGACATGGTTGATGATTTGGAATTTTGTGAACGCTTTCCATGGGGGCGTTACTCATTCGAGAAGATTGTGGATACTTGCCGCAAGCACGTTAGCGGGGAATCACCGAAACCAAAATGGTATTGTTGCGGTTTCATAATCCCACTAATGGTAAGTTGTATATATTATTCGAATAACTTGATTTTTTTAATACTTTTTGCATTCTTATTTTTTTATGTTGCATTTACTTCCTTTCGAAACCATCCTTAGTTTGGGTGAAAAGGGATGGTATGTTGATGTAATGGATGCGGATCCATCATGCCCAAGAATGTGCAAGAAGATGGTTAAATCCAGTATTAACCTGAAGTACGTAGACGTGATAAGGCTGATCGAAGATTCTAAGGTAACAATTACACGTCACAAGGAAAACAAGGGTCATAGAGGGTAATAATGGCTATTTTTTGTTTTTCACGATATTCAAAGTATTCTTCGTGCTAATCACGAAGAATACGGTTTAGTTTTTGATCTGGACGACTATGAGGGATGCAACGATCCCGATGTTCAGATATGGATGGAACATATTCGTAGAAATCCGAAGGACTTTGTTGGGAGGACATCCGTGAGCAAGAACTGCTGACGCGAAAAGCAGTTCTTGGTGATCAAAAGAAGGGGAAAGGGAAGGGAAGGGGACTAAGAGGAAAAAGAGCTTGGGGGAAAAATGATAGAGCTTGTAGATGATGAAGCTGATGCTGAAGCTAATGCTGAAGGTGATGAAGAAAGAGATGGTGTTGCTGAAGGTGATGCTGAAGCTGAAAGAGAAGGTGAGGATGAAGATGAAGCTGAAGGAAAAGAAGCTGCAATCCGGCTGACACTGGAGAAAAAATTAGTGAAGGAAATAAAGAAGTCGGAGAAAAGAATAATCAACGTTGTCAGAGATCTTCTAAGGGATGTCGGGTTTCATTTGCCTACTACAAAAGCAGAGTTAGTTTTTTGTGCCAGGTGTCGAAGTACGCCATTTCCTAGCATCCTAGTTCAGTGTGCATCATCTCTTGTCTCAATGGAAATCCAAGTGAAAGCAAAAGGCATTTCCTTTCCGTGATGAAGTTGTTTTCGGTCTTGAAAGCAAGGAATTGTTTTATGTAGGGACCCCCAAAGGTGTTGAAAAGGCAAAATCAAAATCTGCCGAGATAGATGCGAGCACCGCAAATCAATCTTTCGACTGTGTTAGAGATGATGAACTCCTTCAACGTTCATATCCAGTGCTTAACGAAGAGCCGGTTGAGTCAGAGTCTGAAAATGACTCTAGAGATGGCTCAGAAGAGGATTTGGCAAACATTTCGAGATTAATTGAAAATATCTCATCTGCCGCCACCATTCCTCTAACTGAATACATTTCCAGAGAGGTTACTGCAGTCGTTGCTCCTGATGAAGTTCCACCAAGTAAGTAATAAATAGTGAAAAATTTCATTTGAGTCAATTTCCATCGAGAGTCGGCAAGGGTCGCAAGGGTCGCAAAAGACGCATAAGTCGCACGGTCGTATGAGTAGAAGGGTCGCATCTAATGAATGAAGTAATTTTATGCAGATGCACCAGTGGTTACTGTCGATGAAGTCGCTGACGAGGAACCTACAGTCGATAAAAAGGTGGTTCAAGAACACGATAAAAAGGTGGTTCAAGAACCCGATAACAAGGTGGATGAAGAACCTTCGTTCTGGTGGACGACCAAGGGATTAGAAAAGGGCTCGATAACCCGAGAAACTTCGTTCATTGACGCAAATGGTGAAAAATTGACTGCTCTTTATACATCCTGAAGAAACCTGGACATGAGAGTTGGTGGAAATCTGATCTAGATATTCCCCGAGGGCCAGAGTATTGGAAGGTTATATTAACGCCCAAGGTATGGTTTGAAGATGAGGTAAGTTATTTTAAACCCGAAGTCACAGAGGTCATTTTGTGCCATATGTATTCATGTGTGTTAATTTTTTTTATTTTTTGCAGCAATTGGAGGAGGCGTTGTTGATGCAGTATTGTCACATGAAAACATTCCCCGGGTTATTTAAGAAACTTTACGTTTTTCCTATGTTTGTCACGGAGATCCTCAAGCATTGGTCGTACGAGAATATGGAGACTATGAACACTTTGCCGGAACCTCTTAGTGATTGTTTGAAGGGTAAGTATTCATTTAAAAGTATGAAACCAATTAGTGCTTTCGAAGGCTTTGTCGCGGTTCTAAACATTTTGTCGATCAGTTGTATATATACAAGATGTCATTGGGTAGCCATGAAAGCGGATTTCAAAATCCAATGCATCACGGTATATGACTGCCAAACGAGGCTTAAGGGAACACATATCGATCCAGTGATTGAGAAGCTAAGAAAAGCTATCCCCAAAATGTTCATTCTCGGAGGGTTTTCTTCTTTGGCATCTGGACAAAGTAAATGGAAATATGAGTATTATCAAGATGTACATAACGGAAGCGGGAATGACTGTGGTGTTTACTCCTACAAATACTTAGAAGCCGCGGTAACGAAAATACATCATGATTTGCACTCAATTTGCGACGAAAATGTTCTTTCCATGCGTGAGAAGATGGCGGCGGAGGTATTTAGTAACGGAAAATGTATCCTTCCACCCTAGTTTTAACTTGATACTTGGTACATTGTTATTTTTTAATATTTGGTACATTGTTATTTTTTAAATATTTGGTACATTGTTATTTTTAAATATTTGGTATATTGTTTTTTTAAGTTTCTTCATAATAATAAAAGGAGTCGCATGGGTAAAAGGGTCATAGGGTCAAAGGTCGCAGAGGTTCAAGGGTCGCAGAGGTTCAAGGGTCGCAGAGGTTATGCGACCCTCAGATCACTGCAACGCTTGTACCTCTGCGACCCTTGTCCCTATGCAACCCTTGTGCCAACAAATACGATTATTTACAAATGATATGAATAATTTATTATACTTACTATTGAATCATTGTCAAAAAATCGTTAATATATGATTTACAAATCATATGAAAAAATTATTATTTATTATTTACAATTACAATTATTTACAAATAATATGAATAATTTATTATTCGTGTCCATCTGCGACCCTTGTCCCTCTGCGACCCTTGGACCCCTGCGACCCTTGTCCCTCTGCGACCCTTATCCCTCTGCGACCCTTGGATCCCTGCGACCCTTGTCCCTCTGCGACCCTTGTTCCTCTGCGACCCTTGTGTCAACAAATACAATTATTTACAAATAATATGAATAATTTATTATTTCCATCTGCGACCCTTGTCCCTCTGCGACCCTTGGACCCTTGCAACCATTTTCCCTCTACGACCCTTGTCCCTCTGCGACCCTGGGACCCCTGCGACCCTTGTCCCTCTGCCACCCTTGTCCCTCTGCGACCCTTGTCCCTCTGCGACCCTTGGACCCATGCGACCCTTGTCCCTCTGCCACCCTTGTTCCTCGTGACCCTTGTTACAAGAATAATAAATCCACAAAAACAACAATACTAACAATAGTACTTACTATTGAATCATTTTCAAAGGAAAACCATCCAAATACAAACCATAACTGATAACCATCCAAATACAAAACACAAATGAAAATAATCCAAACACAACTGAAAATCAAACACTATTATTTTTAAGGAAAAACTAAAGCACGGGTATTGGTCCATTCTTATATATTTGGACTACGAGGGTATAACCAACGGTTTATCGATGGTCGAGACAAAACTTTCTCCAACCCCTTCTCATGGAAGCGCGACCACGTGCCACGGGCCTTAGATCTGCCTCCCACGGCGTGGAGTATCCTAGCATTAGATATATCTTACATCGTTTATGACAAAGACAGCTCGACCTTGCAAACCCTATCGGAAGTGTTTGCGACATCCGAAGAAAGGAATAAAAATCATAAAAATCTGTACCCATGCAAGGAATAAAACCATATTGAAGTCACTTACCAATGCATCTGCGGCCAGTTCGAACGAGTGACTGGTACCACAGTTTCTCGTAAAATCCTTGGAGCAGGAGTGGCGAAGGTGACGTGAAAGACCATGTCACCTTCGTGAGTGAAAAGTAAGTAATCCCCAATACTTAAGTCTAGGTCGTTGGAGAAATCTTTCCACCCATCAGTGAATCTGGAGTCATCCAACTTGACTTCCCATCTTCTGTTATACCCATTCGATTTAAGCGTTGTCGTGTTGTTGTCCCTCGTATTCTCGTATATATAATCATCAAAGACTATCTTCGGGATGTCCTGTAACAAAAAATGAAAAAACAAGTCAAATATTTACATTCTCTACGTGTAACATACCGACAGAAATACTGATGAAGAAGATTTCAATTTAGTTCTCTTCCAAATAGCGCAGAAAAATCTCTCTGAAGAAAGAAGGGAAATGTAACATTTTCGGAAAAATATTATGGAACGAGTTAGAGAGAGAGAGTTTGTGTCGTTATTGTTAAAAAGGAAACGACTGTAATTCGAAAAGACATGACCTGGATATCGAATCGCCGTCAGATGGAATTCGAAAAGACATGACCTGCAGATGTTATTTTTTTAAAATTTTTCAAATATGATGAAAAGTTCGGCGGGAATTTTGGTGACGGAATTTTCGGCGGGTCGCATGGGTGACATGGTCACATACACATAAGTACATGCGAAATTTACGAATTTATGGATTAACAATGATAAAATGTCAAAAAACAATCAAAACAATACATTTAAAACTTCAAACTAATTAATGAGCTTTGCCACCACCACCTCTGCCACCATATCGCCCCCTTCACCTATATCGACACCACCAATATATAATGAACAAGATGATATGATGGATATTGATACTTTGACCAATACTTTCGAAGAGCTCACCATCTGAGGAATAACATATTTCTTTTTCACGACTCGAGTGCTCAACATGACACCTCATGTCATTTGTTGTCTTTACATCACTACAAGAAAATCAGGTTTTAGGGACGACCCGTGGTAGTCCCCACTCGCGCGTCTCCAAATGCTATCCTCCCCAATCCGTTCCTAATTAGGGACGGAAATTTCAGCCCCAATCCGTCCCCAATTAGGGACGGAAAAAGTAGTCCCCAAACAGTCCCGGGATTGGGGACGAACCAGTTTCCGTCTCTAAAAATTGGAGACGGACCACTGAAGCCGTCCCTGAATTTAGGGACGGGCAACAGCCGTCCCTAAATTTAGGGACGGCAAGTGTTCCCCGTCCCTAAATTTGGAGACGGACCACTGAAGCCGTCCCTAAATTTAGGGACGGCTGTTGCCCGTCCCTAATTTTTTTTAATAAAAAATAAAATTTAAAAAAAGTTCGATTACATTAAAAGATAAACATTAGTATATAACAATAGTTACAAAGCATACATATAACCAACATTTTTTAATCCTAAGCCGTTCCGATTAGTCGTGATCGGAATCACTGTTCTGAACTGCATCCCAATCGATGTTAGGCATTTGCGCTTTCATCAAGCGCAGAAGCTTATCCATACGCTATCTGATCGTTCAACATGCTTTCTTGATAGTTCAGTCTCCTTTCTTGATAGTTCAGCCTCCTTTAGTGATTGTTCAACGCGCCTGTCGGATTCTTGGAACCTTTCGGATATTTGATGTCGGAGCTCGTAATCTGATACTTTTTCTTTACCTTTGGATAAAGTTGAATGTTTTGAGGCCATTGCTCCAAGTCCGAAAATACGACCTTTGTATGGCGTAACTTGCTGTAAAACAAATATCGAGAATTAATAACATTTATAAATAGTGAAATTAGATCATAGTAGAATGTCATTATTACCTCGAGATACAACTTGTTGTACTCTTCATGACTAAGAGTAGTTTGTGAGCCGTCTTCTCTCGGGGGAATTTGCGATACTCGCTCCGCTGCCATGTTTTCAATTTCATCGTCAAGGCTTTTCGCCTTAGGATCCACCCACGAACCATCTGACTTCTTAACGTGCGAACGTTCCAACAATTCTAGATACGATGGTTCCGATCCCTTCTCTTTCGCCTGAAAAAAATAAAAAAGACATAGTTTAATTAAAATTTTAATTTTATATAAATGCATAAAAATTGAATAAAGCTTACCAGATCTTCATATACTTCCGCAAAAGAACGAGATCCTGTCGTGTTTATGCTTATCCTGTATCCTTCTCTATCAAAACGCCAGGCTTTACTTGCTCGCTCGCTCTTTGCCTTAAATTCTGGGGAATCCAATATGTGCACATCTGATCCCAAATATCTTCCGCCATCCATTTGGGTTTTCCTTTTGTCTCTCGGTTTTCCCGACATTTACCTACGATAGACTTGAGATGCTTTGCCGCATTTCTTTCAAATTCGGATTTTACTAGTCCGGTAAGGGTGGGATTCCAATAAAATTTTTGTTGAAATAATAATAAGCTTATTATATTTCAATTATAATTTAAATTACTTGATAAAATTAAAAATTGTTTAAAACATACCACAAATGATTTCCACCATCGTTGCTTAATATCTGAATCGGTATGTGTCCAATTGTAACACGGTCGATCATAATCAGCTGTTATCGTAGCTGTTAT
>CM071861.1:1579440-1606255 GCA_036759665.1 Gynandropsis gynandra | reverse complement strand
CTACATCTTGAGAAGAATCAAATTCATCATGATGTATAGTGCCCCTAAAGTTTTCCACAACATTACTAGGTCGTGGTGCAAATTTTTCTCCATGACATAACCACATGAAATAATTCGGGGTAAATCCTCTTAAATAAAGATGCTTCCAAACAGTTCTCTCATTAACAAATTTTTCATTCTTGCATTTGACGCATGGACATTCCAACGTACCCGTTTCTTTGTAAACTTGTTGATTCGTCACCATTGTCATAAACTGTGTGACACCTTCTATAAACTCTTTCGATACACTTTGAGATTCTGGATCAATTCTTTTGTACATCCATTGTCTAGAATCGAAAATGTTCGATCTTGATGAAGAGGCCATTATAATCGCAAACACTATAGAAGATATGCGGTGAAAAATATGAGAGTTGCTTATGAAAAACGGATCAATGGTTGAGGGGTTAAATAAATTATTTATACGAATTAGGGACGGATTAGGGACTAAGAGAATAATTTTCCGAAAAATCGTCCCGAATCCGTCCCTAAAACGGTTTTTGAAGTCCTAAATTTAGGGACGGTCCCAAATCCGTCTCCAAATTTAGGGAAGCCTTACTCATCCGTCCCTAATTGGTCCGCAATTAGGGACGGAATAGGGACAGCTCTTCTGTACCCAAATTTGGGGACATATAAAAGTTTCTACCGTCCCTAAATTTGGGGACGGATGACCTGCCCGTCCCTAAATTTGGGGACGGATGACCTGCCCGTCCCTAAATTTAGGGACGGCAGAAATTCCGTTCCCAATTTAGGGACGACTGAAACTTCCGTCCCCAATTTAGGGACCACTTACTCATTCGTCACTAATTGGTCCGCAATTAGGGACGGATCAGGGACGACTCTTCTGTGCCCAAATTTAGGGACGGATTCAGGACGGATTTCATTTTCCGTCACTAATCCGTGTATAATCCGTCCCTAAATTTAGGGACAGAAATTTCGGTCCCCAAATTCCGTCCCTAATCTTGAATTTCCTAGTAGTCAATACATTTAAAACGTCAAACTAATTAATGCCAATTGAGGGTCGCATGGGTCGCATGGTCGCATATAAGGATCAATATATGCGAAATCCACGAATTTACGGAATAAAAATGATAAAATGTCAAAAAACAATCAAAACAATAAATTTAAAACATCAAACTAATTAATGCCAATTGAGGGTCGCATGGGTTGCATGGGTCGCACGGTCACAATACATACGAAATCGACGAATTTACGGGTTTATAATGATAAAATATAAAAGACCAATCAAAACAATACATTTACAACGTCAATCAATGGTTAAAACAGATTATGACCCATGTGTCCGTAGTTGAGTTATGTATAACGAATGTCTGTGCTACAAAAGCGATAGTAGTGTGTTAAGAACTCGTCGGATGACGTTGAAAAAATTTCAAAAAATACATTCAACATTTTTTTCAAATGTCGATATTATTTATATTATAGTCTATATTGATCCTAAATTGATAATGGCATATTGATAATGGCATGGGTCGTATGGTCGCATATAATGATCGATACATACAAAATCGACGAATTTATGGATTAAAAATGATAAAATGTCGAATGGGTTCTAATTTAATCCAATTGAGGGTTGCATTGGTCACATGAGTCATATTTGTTCGCATGAGGTCGCATTGGTCGCATGAGTCATATTTGTTCGCATGAGGTCGAATGGGTTCTATTTTAATCCAATTGAGGGTCGCATGGGTCGGATTATAATGAAGAATTTATCGAATTATAAGGATGAAAGTCCCAATAGGTTTAATCAAAATAATACAAATAATATAATATAACACAATTACTAACTAACAAACCTTTCTTTTTTTTTGAAGTCGGCGTTATCTCGGTTGCCACGTTCCAAACACTGCCAGTGATGCTGGCTTTTGAAGATGGGGTTTGTAACGACGAAGAACATGGGGTTTGTGTCGACATAAATTGGTTTTGTATCAACTAAGAAGATGGGGTTTGTCTCGACGAAGCAAACGGGGTTTGTCTCGACGAAGATGGGGTACTTCTTCGAGCCTCACCGGGTCCAGGATAACGATTCTCTTTAGGCCTCTCGCTTTGCCTTTTCTGAGCCAGCATAGGAGGTTCAAACGTAAACTCAGACACTGAAGGTGGAATGTCCTAATCACCGCAATCAGGAACCGGATACACGGTTTATTGGTAAGCCAAACGCCATGTCTCCCGAAGGTAGTAGTTTGAACATAGATCTGGTATCTTGTGACCTTTACCAACCTTATATGCTGCCGCAATTCTATGACTGCATGGATACTTATCCACGTCAAACATTTTGCATTCGCACGTTCTTTTTTGAAGACTCACTACAAATCTTCTACCCATCTCGTTTCTCACCTCATACTCATCACTCAGACTGTTCAATTCAATAACATCATACTTGGATGCCTGTCCAAACCGTTCATGTAACATTTTCTCAACGTAAGGTGTTAACTTTTGAGAATCATCACCGATAGCTGCTTCCAACCTATACCTATTGAACCATTCCACTGTCTGACCCAAACAAATATCTAAAAGCCCTAGTGAAAGATAATTAATATTATCAAATAATTAGGTAACATAAATATAAAAATTAAAATGTAATTAATATAAAAACTATTTTTATATAAAAGAAAAATTTGATGATATGGATGCTTAGATGAATAAATTATTTAATAATATAAATTATTTATGTTTTCCATATTTTGTCTCCTTCTGCTTCAGATCTTCCATTCACATTGAGAAGAAGACAATTACCGGTTAGATTGTGCTACGCAATGACAATCAACAAAAGCCAGGGACAAAGTCTTAAGCAAATCGAATTATATCTTCCAAAACCAGTTTTCAGCCACCACCAGCTTTATGTTGCATTTTCCAGGGTAACTTCGTCGAATGGACTAAAAATATTAGATATAGATGCCAGCTCAACGGATAGTTTAGCGGTTACAAATGTTGTGTTCCCAGAAATTTTTAACAACCTCCCACACTCACAGGGTATGTAGCTATATTTCTTTAATTCACATTGGTTATCTTCAATCCTACATTCTTATTCGTCACAAATCAAATTTATGAATGGCGTTTCTATGCAGGTTGACATCATATAGCAAATATTTCCCAATGGTTCATAATAATTGCTACTTATGGTTAGTCCTAATACACTTACAATTGCATGCATCTCTACCTGAACTTATATGTTTTTTCCTATAACTTTCCACCTAACATTTTCTCCGTTTATAATTTTTTAGGAGATATTGCACATCTTCATTCTTTTGATGGATCAATCCACTGTTATCTATCGGTTTTTATGTCTCATTTGATATCGGAACTCTTTTCCTCTAACTACTATCCACATACTATATTTACATCTGCATTATCTATCGTTTTAAATTATCCCTCCATTTCTTCTTTCCTCAATGCCGAGCCCAAGTGGCGCGACAAACATCTCAAATACAACAATTGGAGAGCGTCATTGAGTTGATGTCCGGCCAGGTGAGGGGATCAACACCGCAGCAAGAACTGGGGCTCGATTCGGATGCAACTCCGTCTAGAGGTGGTTGTGATAACGGAGATGATATGGACGCAACCGATCTGAACGATTTGTAATAGGAAATAGTTTTAATTTTTGTGTTTTGTAATATAATTTAAATATTTTTATTAAAAATTCTTTAGTTTTAAAAATATTTTTATTTTTTTTATTTTTTTATTTTTTTTTTCAAACTTTCCAACGGGCATCCTTTGGCAGTGCTAACGGGCATCCGTTGGAACATATTTCCCGCCAAATATTTTCCCGCCAATTTGCAACGGGCATCCGTTGGCAGTGCTAACGGACATCCGTTGGTATGCATTTCCCGCCAAATCTTTCCCGCCAGTTTGCAACGGGCGTCCGTTGCTATTTCCCACCACATGGCAACGGATTTCCGTTGCAAAAATGAATTTTCCCCGCCTAATTTGCAACGGACAGCCGTTGCCTTCCAACGGCCGTCCATTGCAAGCTTGCTACGGTGATCCGTTACAACACTTTCCAACGGGCTTCCGTTACAACTTTTCCAACGGAAAAATTCGTTGCCATGCCGTTGCAATTTTGTAACGGATAATATCCCTTGAAATTTCGTCGCCAATTGCAATGGATCCTCATTTGCAACAAACTTTTCGCAACGGTCGAAAATCCGTTGGCGTCCGTTAGAAACGACTGTTTCCAATGGATTTTTGGCACTTTCCAACGGATATGTCCGTTGGAAACTGCCGGTGTTTTTGTAGTGTTATAGCACAATTATATTTTATACAACCTTCGCCCATGATTCCAAAACATCTGTAGATAAAACTATATCAATCATCGGCCGCGCATCGCGCGGGCTCTTTTTCTAATTATACATATAGAAGTAGAATGTTGTGGTGGCTTTTGGAGAAGCCACTTGAGCAATTGATATAAACACAAATTATATATAATTAATAAAAATTAAATATATTAACATAAATATTAATACAACAGTAATCATATATATAAAAGGGAGGTTTTTTCCTCACATCCCGTGCTGCCACGTCAGCCAGAGGAAAAAACCCCCCTTCAGACTGTAACTAGATATTACCCGTGCATAGCACGGATTTTAAAATTATTAAAATTGAAAATAATAAATAGTTTGAATATAATATAAGATATATAATTTTTAAATATTAATTATATATTAACATTTAAATATATTCATCATTGGATGAAAAAAATAATAAGTAGATTGAAATAAAATTGAAAAGTAATTAGTTCAAGTAATTAAATAATTTTAATAATTTTTTAAGTTATATTTATTTGTTTTTATAACAATTTTTATGAAAGTATGTAGTGGTATAATTTTTTAAAATATTGTTCAATAAATTTGTTGAGAGCGATTTAATGAACAAAAACTTTGAAATATTTATTGTGATATATGATCATGTGTTTTTTATTAATTGATTAAATTAAAATAATAATTCAATTTAAGTAATTTAAACATAACAATTTCATAGATGATATATTCACTATAATCTAATATAAAATTTATAAAATAAAAATTAATAATTGAAGACATATAAATAAAATCAACTTTATCTAAGAATTAAAAAATAAATTATATATAATTAATGGATAATAGAAATAACAATAGCTATAAACATGGAAGTTGTTATCAATAACTATAGATATGGAAGTTGTTTTTTGAAATATTTCCAATGGAAAATTTCCACTCTAAAATTTATTTAAGTCATTATAATTTAACTATAATAATTAAAAAAACTATTTTTATAAAATTTTTAATTATAATTTTAAATTTTTAAAATTAAAATATGAATTATTTATTATATAATTAATTCGATTCAATATTTTTACAATAAAATATTTTTGTAAGCTTTTGTAATAATAAAAATAGCACATGAAAAAAAAATTTATATATATATTTAAATTTTAACCGAATAAATTTTATGTAATTTATTTGATTATATGCTTGAATTCCCCTATTTTCAAAAAATAAAAATTAAAGATATTGGATTCGATTTATGTAATGCAATAATTGTTTCTTAATTCTTTAATATTAATTTCTAACTATAAAAATAAAAAACATTAAACAATTATAACAAAAATATGAATTATAATGAAACATGGAAATTAATTTTTTAAATAATCTTATAATTTAATATTACCAAAAAAGGTTAATATAAAATCAACAAAAGAATAAGTAGATTAATATGCATTGAAGATATAATAAACTAAAAACAACAACACAATGAATAGATCAATAAAATAGTTAATATGTATCTTTGACCTTGAGATTTGATTAACGTCATTGGTTTGATTAACGTTATTTAATATTCTTATTAATAGCTATAGGTGAAGCTAATTTTTTAAACTAAAAGTGAGAAGTTATTAGTATTCATAAAAGTTAAACTAAATTAATAATTGAATTAAATATTTATTTTTAGGTTTTAAATTTTGTTCAGTTTTAAATTTATATTCTTCAACAATTTATAATAATAAAATAATTTAAAAATTAAAAATTATTTAGTGAAGTTAAACTAATTAAAATATTTATTTATTATTAAAAATAAAATGATCTAATACCAATTTAAAGAATATTTGAATAAAATCAAATGTTTTGAAATTATCTTAAGTATTTTATAATAATAAAAATTAAATTAAATTAAATCATAATAATTCTTGTTAAACATAATTACAAATGAATAAAATTATTTTTATTTTAAAGGTTTTTTTTCTTTAATCAACTAATCAAATGTACATTATTTAAAGAAAAATAATATATTTATTATTTAAAAAATAATTTAAACGTTTTAAAAATTTTTTTATTTCAATACTTTAATATCGTAATAATGTTGGAATAATATCAATTTTACAATATTTTATTACTAAAAATATGATACTATTAAAAAAATATAGTAAAAATACTTACCAATCAGTATATAAACCAAGATTGGGAACCAAATCAAAATTAAAAAATACTGCAACATTCTCCTTCCTTAATTAGATATTTGAATTTTGGAACATCATAAGATCTTATATGCTTGAATTCTATCACCTTGAAAAAAAATATTAGTATAATAAGGAACAAAAAGTAAAATAAATAAAAGTGAAAAGAACAAACTCTTCATCTATAAAAACCGTCTCTATTGGTGAAGTAGAAGAACAAACTCTTCATCCACAAAAACAATTTTTTGTGTAATCCAACATTTTTGATAGGTGACACTTGAAGAACCATTGCTTGAATTCTAAAAAAAATTCGTTAAAAAATATAAATGAAATAAATAAATAGAGTTAAGAGTTATTTAAATACTTACTTTAAATTTGCAGAATTTAATCTCGTTGGAGTAAATTTATCAAAGTATTGACATATATAAAAGAAGAATAAATAGAAGTTATATTTTTTATGGTAAATTAATTTTTAAAATTAAAAGTGGAAGTTATTGGTATTCGTGGAAGTTATATTAATTTAATAATTGAATTATAAATTTATTATTAGGTTTAAATAGTTTTAAATTTATATTTTTAAATATTTTACAATAATAAAATAATTTTAAGAATAAAAAATTATTTATAAATATGATTTAAAGTGGGAAGTTATTTTCTATAGTGGGAGTTAAACTAACTAAAATAAATTATTTATTTAATAATTCGAATATATATTTAAAAGTAAAAAGATCTAATAAATAAAATAAAATTATTTTGAATCTTAAATTAGTATAATAATAAAAATTAAATTAAAATAAAGCATTAAAAAACTAAACATAATTACAAATAAATTAAATAATTTTAATTTTAAGTTTTTTATATAAAAAGGTTATTAATATTTTAGATAAAATATGATTAGTTTGTAAAATATTGGAATAACTGTATATAGAAATGGTTTATAACTATGAGAATGTAAAAGATCTAAATTTTATGTAAATAAGTTTTTAAATTACATTAAATGATTTTAAAATGATATTCTTCAATTTTTTATAATAATAAAATAAAATTGAAGTAAAATAAAACCTACAATAAGATTTTATTATTTAAGTTATACTATTATTGGGAAAAAAATTATACTAAAATTTTAGAAATAATTATTCAAAATATGTTAAATGATTAATTATTTTATATTTAGATAAAATAAATATCATATTAAAACTTTTATTTGATTTTATTTTAAAATAAATTATTCTAAAAACATATTAGAAGAATTGTATCTACAAATGATTTATAGCTATGAAAATGCAAATGATCTAAATTTTATGTAAATAATTTTTCAAATAACATTAAATGATTTTAAAATTATATTTTTAAATATTTTATAATAATAAAATAAAATTAACGTAAAATTAAAATATGTAATATAATTTTATTATTTAAATTAATTATTATTATTGGATATTAAAAGATTATATAAATTTTAGAAATAATTATTTCAAAATAAATTAAATGATTAATTATTTTATATTTGAATACAACAAATAAAATATTGAAATTTCTTTTATTTATATTTTTAGTTTTACATTGTTTAGAAAAAAATGTAGTTATATTTATTAAATAATATTTAAATTTAATGATTTTAATATTAAGATATTATTTTTTTCGACTTAAATGATTAATTATTTTTTCGACTTTCTCTCTGGTTTTTGTTTTAGTAATATTAAGATATCTGCATCCTTCCTTTACCTTCCTCATTTATTTTCCTCTCCCTCATACAATACAACGATTGCCTTTGAATCGATTAGCCAGCGAGGAATCGCTGATGGCTCAGGCCGGGGAGAACGCTCGCCTTGCACAGGTCCACCGCTTCGCCTCCCGTCTCCAAGAAAATCCGTTGATTTTCTTCGTCTTCTCCGATCCGTTTTCCGCCTGCGAGCCCGCCGGCATCTTCGCTCCTCCTCGATCACCTCGCCGCGATTTTCCCCGGATTTGGCGATTTTTCCAGCCGTCGCGCATCGATCGAACCCGCGGTAACGATTCCATCGTGTCCTTCGTCTTCCTTCCTCCTTAAAAGTGAATCAATAAACTGTTTTAAATTCAACACAGTCCTTACGATTCCACATCCTTGCAGCCATGGAGGGAAGCTCGAAATCCTTGCAACTCTAGTCGGAAACACCGGTATCGGTGGAGACGGCCCCGACAGCCATGGAGGGAAGCGAAGAAGACGACGAGACAGGAGAAAATCGATTACGGTTGGAAGATTGTCGAGACCAGGGTCAGTGAACTACTCTGAATGTATGTAGAATCTCGGTTTAACGTCTCCGTGTTTCCTTCGAAACTGCCTCGATTTCGTTGTTTTCTTTGTAATTTTGGGTTTTTCCCTAGATAACGGCTACTTAGCCCGAGGAGCGTGAAGCAAAGTATATCAAAGAGGGGAAGAAGTGATGGATTACGAGAATAATCGGTAGAATCTCTTTGTTTTGCTTTGTTATTTTCGTGATTGATCTGGGTTTGTTTATGCTTCTGGGTTTGTTTTCGGTTTGGAAGGATTGGGGGAAGAAAGCATCGCTGGAGACTCATGAGTTCGATCCACCTCCGGATTTCTCCAAGTTGTCTCCCCAGCAGATCCAAGAAGATATGGTGAAGCGGACTTTCACACCGGTCTTCGGGTTCGTCAAGCTCCGGTTAGGGGAATGGTAGCTTTAAAAACCTGAATTATGTGTTGCAATTAGACCATATGTACGTACATTTATGCGATTTAGCTGACTTAAATCAGAATATGGTGCTTGAATCTGCTATAAAGTGGAACAACGTTATGCAAACCAGAGGATTAGAGGTCAAATTAATGGGTGTTGATCTTTAAAAACCTGAATTATGTGTTGCAATTAGACCATTTGTACGTACATTTATGCGATTTAGCTTGCTTAAATGAGGATATGGTACTTGAATCTGCTGTAAAGTGGAACAAAGTTTTGAAAACATGAGGATAAGAGGTCAAATTAATGGAGGAGAATGTTGGAGTCGAGCCCTCCTCGAACTCCGGCAAACCCTTCTTCACCCCCTTTGTTGAAGCTTCGGCTTTGATTCTATCTTCTTCGTCTTTCTCCTCCTCATTTTCATTCCCATCCACAAGTTCTAGATTATTTGATAGCTCCGAAGCCACTTTGATCCGGCGATTCCTTCTTCCAAAGCCACTTCGATCCATCGCCTAACATAAATTTTATATAATGAAAGATGACATAAATTTTTTGGGTTTTGTTCTTTGTTTCTCTTCTTGGAAATTAGGTGCTTGCTGATTTTGATGCGATATTGACAAGATACTGTCTAAATGGTTGAAGAGGCCAGAGTATGTTCATGTTGTCTGGGTTTCATTTGTTGTTTTTTCTCTTCAATTTGAAACGAGCCAAAATGGAACTCTCTATCTGAAATGTTTCGTCAAGTCATGGGATTTTGCAGCAAGGGAACCTGGATTATGATGCTAAGAGACAGTCATTGACGATCACTACCATCCTTTGAAAAGCAAATAGCCCTAATTCGTGAGGTGGGTCCACCCAAATTCCAGGTCTTTCACTCTTTGTGTTCATGTTTCGTTACTATTATTCTTTGTTAATCATTTGTTGAAATTGTGTGCCAATTTTGATCTATAATACACAAAATCTATATATTAAAAGGCAAGTTTTTGCTGGTTCCTCAGCATTGCGTCTCAGCCCTCCACGTAAGCAACCCTGTATTTATCAAGGTGAATTAAAACAGAACTTTTGTCTCTCCCACGATTTCTGCCCAGCCGCTTCCCTTTCCCTCACATGTCCGCCGCTTCAGCTCATTTTTTTTTAAATCGCAACTTCATACAAAATTTTGATTACAACCCTTATGAGAAATGTACCGCTGGAGGTTTATGTGGGCACGCCTTATTATGTGCCGTCGGAGGTTTATGTGGGCACGCCGTATTATGTGTCTCCGGAGGTTTTGGCGGGGAGACCTTACGCCGAGAAAGTCGATGTTTGGAGTGTGGCTGTCATTCTCTAGCTCGGCAGAACTCCTCCGTTCTACGGAGAGACGGCGGAAGAGATATTCGATGCTGTTATCCGTGGGAATCTGCGTTTTCCTCCGGAGATTTTCCGGGGAGTTTCATCGGCAACGAAGGATTTATCGAGGAAGATGATCTGCAGGGATGTTTCTCGAAGATTTTCAGCAGAGCAATCACTAAGCAAGTTCCTTCAGTGTCTCCTCGGTTGTCTCAGTAATTTCTCAAATGATTTCTCATCTGGGTTTTGCCGAAAATTTCTCATAAGTGTTTTAATCAAAATTTCCTTATCTGGGTTTCAGTATTTCGTATTAAGTTTTGATGATGCCTTTTTAATGTATAGATTTCTCCAAATAGGAAAAGAAACTCATATAGACAATTCCGCCTGATTTCCATATCCGTCTCCCCGAAAGCGATGCTGATCTGATCTCGCGTGTATCTCGGCGACGCGAATTCGCATTTATCTCCCCGAGATCTGATCTCGGGTGTGTGAATGTCTCTTCCCGTGACCCATCTGTCGGTTGCAAGGCCGTATCTGTCAAGCCCGAGGCTGGAATTGAAGGGCTCAACATTGCTGAGGATGTCTCTCAGGTGAGAAGCTTTTTCTGTCGGATGATGCATGTTGCTTCGTTTGTTATTTTTTTAATACGAAAGCCGAATTTTTAGTGGGAACTTGGATTTATTCAGACCTTTTGCATTTCGCGGATAATCTGATGTAGATTTCGTTGGAAGCATTAGACTTGTTAATTTGATTCCGTCGTAAACGATTATTGTTTTTTAGGGAAGTTGATGAGTGATGAGTCTAGCTTTTAGGTTAAAAGTAAAAGTAAAACCATGAAGCAGATACAGACCGCGGGTGCTATTGGTTAATTTGTTGCGTTTATAATTCGGTTTCCAACAGAGGTAGAAATCAAAACATGGATATTGCTATTTACAAACCTCTTATGCATTTACATTTTTTTCTTTCCTGTTTTATTTAGGTTGTGAAACAAAGAATGCAGACTGACAATTTACATCAGCCCCTGATGCTTGAGGGATTTGAGGGTCTTTATGCAGTAAGTAACAATTACCCTTATTTTGTATAATCCATCCAAATCAAACCATAATCTCAAACTCCTCCTCTTGCACTTGGTTTAATGTTTTATTCATCTTAATTATCACTAATTCTAGGGATATGGGTCCTTCCTATTGCGGGATTTGCCATTCGATGCTATTCAGTTCTGCATCTATGAGCAGCTCCGGTTGGGTTATAAAAGAGCAGTAAGTATCAACATTCTTAAAACTGTGGCCTTCATTATGCTTTGTGCAAGAGAAATACTAACTTTTGTCTAGATACTGAATTTCCTGAATGCCCTTATGACCTCTTTGGCAGGCACGAAGAGAGCTCAATGATCCTGAGAATGCTGTAATCGGTGCATTCGCTGGTAAGTGACATGACTTGTATGTTTTAATATTAATATCTGTAAACATCAATATTTCATCATCATCTTGGTTTGACCTATATATATATATATGCTTAATTACCTTATGGATGATAAAGGTTCACTGACTGGAGCCATAACCACTCCGCTTGATGTGATCAAGACAAAGGTTTTGCTTCCATTCCTCTCTGTTTTAATCACACCTTTTGATCAAAGCATCGGCTTTTTGAACTGTTGATTAATTCATTCATAAGCATTGGCTATTAGTGCTTATGAATTATGAGAGGTTTCTCCGAAAAGAACATTGACTCCGTCTGCAGTGTTGGATGGTCAACGAAGAAAGGCAACATGAAGCGTGGTTATCTCGGAGAGAAAGGTATGCCTTCACTTTCTACATGACAACAAGACAATTGCTACTAATGTCCTATGTTTTGGTCGTGTCAAGTATCAGATTCAAGAGCGTATTCTTGATAACATCTCAACCATACATATTCAGTAATGGGTACCAGATTTCCTTCAATGAGGCACCATGCCCGCATTGCAATCTTGGCTATATCATCGCTGAATGGGTTGAGCAACAGCTGTCTCTAGATTTGTGAGTCAATTTCTCAAGTCTGTTGGTGTTTCCTCATCAACAGAAGATGGTGAAAATTGGGTTGACATAATTACTGGGTTATCTTGGGAGGCTGGTTCACTGTTGAAGCCAATTGTTATTGATGGAAAATTCGTTGATCCAAATGGGTATATTACAGTGAAATGCATTGCAGCTAGATAAAAAATTTAGCCACTTGATTTAGCATAAATTACATTGAGTGGGCTTCTTTTGTTGGGGATGATAAATTGGCTGTTTTCTCTATACTTAAGCTTTTGTACTGCTTTCAATTATCTGATTTATAGGATCTAAAGAAGTATGTTGCATACTGTCTCATTTTTTATAAAAATTACTCATGTTATGTTCATTTATTTGCTCTCATCTTATCTACTCTCCTAATAATTCTACAATTTTGCAGTCAAGTTTTCCGAGACCTGGTTTTCAAAAAGCATGCTGCTCATAAACACATGCCAACCAAGTATGAGCATCCTAAAATTCTGCCAAGAATACCACAAAAACATCTTTGATATTATCTTTCTATTAAGTTTTATTAAAATATAAACCTTATACATCTTTATATCTCGCATCTCTAAACTACTATACAAATAATATGTATATATAATCTATTATTTTCATTCTATTGATAATTTTGAATTTTATTATTGTTTATTTGAAAAATTGTTATTGATTATACATAAATAATTATTATATTATACAATCTAATTTATTAGTCATTCAATGTAATACTTTGTTTAATAATACAATACGAAATCACCAACCCGCGCATCGCTTGGGAATATTCCTAGTATACATAAATTTTTTGGGTTTATTTGTTTGTTCCTCTTCCTGGAAATTAGGTGATTGTTGATTTTGATGTGATATTGACGAGATACTGGGTAAATGGTTGAAGAGGCCAGAGTATGTTCATGTTGTCTGGGTTTCATTTGCTGTTTTTTCTTTTCAATTTGAAATGAGAGAATATCAGCATCTCTATCTGAAATGTTTCATCGAGTCATGAGTTTTTGCAGCAAGGGAACCTGGATTAATGCTGAGCGACAGTCATTGACGATTACTACTATCCTTTGAAAAGCAAATAGCCCTAATTCGTGAGGCGGGTCCACCCAAATTCCAGGTCTTTCACTCTCCGTGTTCATGTTTCGTTAATGTTATTCTTTGTTAATCATTTGTTGAAATTGTGTGCCAGTTTTGATCCATAATGCAAAAACATACATAAAATTTTTGGGTTTTGTTGTTTGTTTCTCTTCGTGATTGCTGATTTTGATGCGATATTGACGAGATACAGGGTAAATGGTTTAAGATGCCAGAGTATGTTCATGCTGTCTGGGTTTCATTTGTTGTTTTTCCTTTTCAATTTGAAACGAGACAATATGGGACTCTCTATCTGAAATGTTTCATCAAGTCACGGGATTTTGCAGCACGGGAACCTGGATTATGATGCTAAGAGACAGTCATTGACGATTACTACCATCCTTTGAAAAGCAAATAGCCCTAATTCGTGAGGCGGGTCCTTCCAGGTGTTTCACTCTCTGTGTTCTTGTTTCGTTACTGTTATTCTTTGTTAATCATTTATTGAAATTGTGTGCCATTTTTTATCTATTATGAAAAATATACATAAATTTTTTGGGTTTTGTTGTTTGTTTCTCTTCATGGAAATTAGGTGATTGCTGATTTTGATGTGATATTGACGAGATACTGGATAAATAGTTGAAGAGGCCAGAGTATGTTCATGTTGTCTGGGTTTCATTTGCTGTTTTTTCTTTTCAATTTGAAACGAGACAATATGGGACTCTCTATCTGAAATGTCTCATCAATTCATGGGTTTTTGCAGCAAGGGCACCTGGATTATGATGCTGAGAGACAGTCATTGACTATTACTACTATCCTTTGAAAAGCAAATAGCTCTAATTTGTGAGGCGGGTCCACCCAAATTCCAGGTCTTTCACTCTTTGTGTTCATACTTCGTTACTGTTATTCTTTGTTAATCATTTGTTGACATTGTGTGCCAGTTTTGATCTATAATGCAAAAATATACATAAATTTTTGGGGTTTTGTTGTTAGTTTCTCTTCGTGGCAATTAGGTGATCGCTGATTTTGATGCGATATTGACGAGATACTGGTAAATGGTTGAAGAGGCCAGAGTATGTTCATGTTGTCTGGGTTTCATTTGCTGTTTTTCTTTTCAATTTGAAACGAGACAGTATGGGACTCTATATCTGAAATGTTTCATCAAGTCATGGGATTTTGCAGCAAGGGAACCGGGATTATGATGCTAAGAGACAGTCATTGACGATTACTACAATCCTTTGAAAAGAAAATATCCCTAATTCGTGAGGCGGGTCTACCCAAATTCCAGGTCTTTCACTCACCATGTTCATGTTTCAGTACTGTTATTCTTTGTTAATCATTTGTTGAAATTGTGTGCCAGTTTTGATCTGTAATGAAAAATATACATAAATTTTTTGGGTTTTGTTGTTTGTTTCTCTTCGTGGAAATTAGGTGATCGATGATTTTGATGTGATATTGACGAGATACTGTAAATAGTTGAAGAGGCCAGAGTATGTTCATGTTTTCTGGGTTTCATTTTCTGTTTTTCAATTTGAAACGAGACAATATGGGACTCTCTATCTGAAATGTTTCATCAAGTAATGGGCTTTTGCAGCAAGGGAACCTGGATTATGATGCTAAGAGACAGTCATTGACGATTACTACCATTCGTTGGAGAATTTCTCCGGCAATTCCCGTTGAAGAGAAAATGATACTCATGGAAGAGTGGTATTGTATTATCCCTTTTGTTCTATTCTGAATGGTGTACATGGCTAAGAGACAGTCACACGCAGGTTTTTCAGGTCAAAAGGAAACACAAAACATCCCGTGTTTTTGTGCAAGTTCGGATTCAGCAAATCTGGTGATCGGAATCTCATGTCGAGGTCAGAATCTAGAAATGGCGATTTTCCCATGTATGCTTTGCTTCTGATCATGAAGCCAGAATTCTCGGGTGTCACCTGAGGGCGATGATATCATATCCTGGATACTTGATCGCCCCGAGATCGATGTGGCTATTGAGTTTCAGAAACCTGTAAGGCTACACAATCAAGATATGTGGTTGGCAGTTCTGAAAATCGTTCATTACATGTATAGGAAATTGTAAACCAAATATAAAAGGAGACATGATATGGGAGCCTATTTTGATGGAATGAGTGAGGTAAACAAAGTATTCTTGACACCTATATAAAAGGACCTAGGATGAATTCCAAAGTACTTTTTAAATGGTTCCACACAAGCTAGATCACTTGAGCTTAGGTGATCCGTTTATTCCTTATTCTTGGCACCTGCTTACACCCTATAATAACCATGGTGTGGCAAGTTTCTCATAGATATTATCTTGATGAGAGACTGTATCACTACCGGGCACAAGTGAGTTTCTAACATGATGAGAATCTGGATATTTGTCGAAATGAGCAAGGAAATGATGGATACCTTTTTGTGCATGCATGTGTATTGGATTCTTACTTTTTTATAGTCCTTTTCAGAAATTCTTGAAGGGGAAGGACAAAAAGCTCACGAAGGCGATCTGGTTGAGGTAACTATGTTTGCAGATGTGCGAATGGATATTTTGTTCATAGGTAATTAAATTTCATTCAAAATTATCATGGACCCATGAATTTTTCATTGGATCATGTGTGAAATTCCATACCACATTGGCATCTTTAAACCCTTTTCATGTCTTAAGTTCAGCACCGTGGCCAATTTAGTGGTGAGAGCTCCCCTATCAGACTTACTTTGGATGGAGACCAAGTGCTTTTCCACCATACATCATTCAAGTTTAATGTACCACATCTTAGTTATTTGTGTATTATGTGATATAGTAATCGATGACAACGAATAAGCATGTTTACATGGCAGATCATTATAGGCTTGAAGGAAGTCTTGGTGGGCATGAAAGTTGGAGGTAAAACCAGAGAAACCATCATCTTTTGTAATGTAATCAACATTCTGTACCTTTCTATCACATACATCTTTGATCCTAGAAAGCATCGAGCCCTAATTCCTCCATTTTTTACTTTGTCCGGGGTCCGGATCTCTTTTCGCTCTGTCTTTATTAGGTTTCACCTTTGAGTTTGGTGATTATGATGAATCTTATGATACGATGTTGAAATCTGTGTTATGGGTGTTGTTTCTATTATTCACATAACACACTCTGGCTGTTCAAATTTGGAGTGGGTATGGATTTCCATGAATTCAAGGCCGTGATTGTTCCTTCTTGTTTTTATTCTCCATGTCATTGGCGTTGTATTTAAGGTTGAGAAATCATAGCTTTGTGGTTTATAACTTGCATAGACTTGGGGTACATTGTTTTTGTTTCAGCCATTGAGAATATGATGAATGACCTTAAGGTGGATCCGCTTGCCAAGATCACCAGCTCTGGCATTGACATAGTAACTTTCAATTTCTTTAGTTTCTTGAATGAAAGTCTGTAACTTGGGATAAACCCTGAGGCCACAAAGATATATATGTTATGTTCTGATGATGATGGTTGCAAGGATTTTGAGAATGTCAGCATTAGTAGATAGAGACTTATGTTTTTGTTCTTTTGTGATTCGTGGGTTGGGGTATTTAAAGTTTCTGCAAAGGAGATCAATCAATCCGACACAAGGTCTCATGCTTCTTCGTCAGAAGATGTGAAAGGTATTGTTGCTGAAGGTGATGCAGATTAGAATCTCTTAAGACATACCAAGGGTTGCCTTGTCCTTATGGTGGATACTATGGATTCTACTATCCAGGTTGGGTTCCTAAAAACTTATAAGATTGAATCTTTTTCCGATTTAGCAATGGGAACCTATGGTTGATGTTCCATACATGTGATTATATTTGTAATATTCTGTTGATAGGTCTTGACAGTTTATTTGAAGAAGCAAAGGATCAAGGATATTATGGCTATGGAATGGAACTTCAACATCCGGTAAGCTTATGATGAAGAAGGTGGGAATTTATCTATGAATCATGCTTTTACTTGGTACAATGGTTAACATGAAATAATTCTATGAGACTCATTTAGGTTATGCAAGGGGGAAATGGTTCTTTGATCTACTTAATGTCAAGAATCCAACCTTATGATGTTGGTAACACCTACTTTTCTATAAGCCCTATTGGTGTTGACACTCATTACACAGGTCAGTCGTAGCCTTCATATGCTCCGATGTTTACAACTCATGCATATCTCCTGAACTCATATGGTTATGAGGATTTTATGTCTTGTGGGACCAATCTCTTCTTGTCGGGGATGGAGCGTCACCAAACACATATGAATATGGTGTAGTTGCAAATTCTACAGGCATGAGATAACACATACCTTCTTCGAGTCATAACTGCATTCATCATTCGAAGAGCAAGACTTTCTCTCTTCTTTGAATTGCTTGCCAGGACAGGGCATAGGCCATCAGCTTAAGATCCCCAGCAAGGTGAAAAGTTTCCCATCTTCATTTTGTTTTTTGTTCTTTAATTTTCCTTCAGCAGATGTTCTCACCTTTTTCTGTGCATCTGTTGATCTTGTATACTTTGCAGAATGGCTCAGCTATCCAACTAGAAAACATGGAAAAGGGAACTTCCCTTAACAGCATTTCCGCTGAATAGTCAAGGAATAGGGGGAATGTACTACCCAACTGACGTCATAGGGACAAGGGCTGGAGCTTGTGATTGGACTGCCACCGAGAAGGAGAAAGCAACAAACGAAGTTAATTATGGAAATGATCCTTGCTTTGAGTCCAATCAAAAGAATGCGAAAAGCAATTTGATAGCTTCTTTTATTAGAAGGGATCAATATAACCTCCCTGACTTTTGGACCAAATATGATCATGCATTTTACTTCGTGATCAAAGAGAAGATGATATTCACAAGAGCATCAAGTACAATGTCTGGTCCAGTACACTCAATGGTGGCAAAAAGTTGGCCAATGCATACCAAGAGGCTCAAAAGAGGATCACAGAGCAAGGTGGCAAGTGGCCGGTTTTCTCTTGGAATGATGTTAGATTTTACCATCATCCTGGCTATTTTAATCTAAGTTTGAATTTACCTTCTTCCGGGGTCATACACATATTGTTCTGATCTGTTTTATTGCTACAGGTGAATGCAAGTGGTTAGTTCTGTGGTGTAGCTGAAATGATTGGCCAAGTAGATTTCGAGAAGAGAATGGAGTTTTGGCAGCAAGATAAGTGGACGGGTTATTTTCCCGTTAAGTGATACATTGTCAAAGATGTCTCGAACCCTCAATTACGATACATAATACTGGAGAACAATGACAACAAGCCTATGACAGAAGACAGAACTTGATTGCTGGTTTAGGCAATGGATATATCGACAGTCAAACCTGTTGAATCCGAGGAGGGAAAGAAAGATAGAGATTGAAGGAAGTAACAGATTGGTGGGTTGAACTAACAACAAACGTTAAGTAGTGTTTGGTCGTAGAATCAAAGCCATCAGCTTGGAGGGCATACAAGAAGAAAGTTGAAAACTTCTGTTCTGATTCTAAGACATAACAAGACCAGACAAGACAAGGTATGGGCCATTGAATTTGGGTTTGATCAATGTTGGTCGTTCGATTTCTTCGTCTCAGGAGCCCATAGGAAAAATGTTCGCTGATGAGCCTCTATATTGGCAAGCCTATGTTGGTGGGGAAACAGTGGAAGTGGGTGGTGCAGTGTTGCTGTAAGTTGTTGTTTCAACCTCTTGGTTTTATCCATGTTTGAACATTAGAATCGTAAGTGGATGATTTTGCATTAACCGTATCACCTTTGGTCAAAGGCTTAACCCAACACATAATCTAGAGAAATTATATTCTCCATAGCACTTGCTATTGTCAGACTTCTCTTCTTTGCTCTATTGATAGGAAACATGCACGTAAAAGAAAACGACACAACGCCATAAAGATGATAAAGTTTACATTTCCTCTAATCATGCTCTCATAGAGATATATGTGGTCGTCCATGGGCATATAATTAGTCTATAGGCAAAATGTACCCATTTTTATGATTATTTTTTAGCTTAAAAATTTTGTATAATTTATCGACAAATTTATCTTTAGAGATATATAATTTTTTTTATTATACTATGTTCAGATATCCTAATGCATAATAATTAGTCTTTTGTTTTATTATGATTCATGTCTAATGTTATAAATTTTTGTTATTGTTATGGTTTAAATGATATCAAAAGGTTTTGATAAAATACAGTAACAATTATATTATTTTGAATCCCATAATCATTTTCTTTGCAAAAGAACTCGATTGTTCTAAAAAATTGAAATTTTTTTCTAATCAATTGAATTTTGGTATGCAAAGAAAGTTCTTACTTTTCTCTAATGGATACATTTTTAATGTGAGTTATATTTTTGTGTTTTCATGATAAAGTTTAATATGGTGTTATCTATTTTAATTGTAAGGCTACTAATATTTAGGAAATAAATTGACCTCATATTATTCTTTTGATGTATTTGGATAAGTTTCTACTCTTTTCATGTAGGACACTTCTTGAATATGTATGCTCTTTTATTTTTGCTGGTAAATTCATAAGTTCAGTGATTAATACTTGCGTTCTTGAATAGAGTCATTTTAATTGCTCCTATTGATAATGTTTCTGTCAACTTTTTGCTTTGTGACAATAGAAATGACAACATTTATCAATATAATACTAACTCTATTTATAATTTTATTTGTGCTATTTATAATTTTATTTGTGATATTAGACAAGAATCGTTTGAGTATATGAAATATAAGTCAATATCCAAAATGTTAACTTCTCATATAATTAGAACGATTTATTTCGTAATATTTTCTTAGTATTGTAAAAGTTTTTGACATCATCACTATGCTTCAAAAATATTTTACTTTTTATCCATATGTAAATGGAAACTAACTAAATCTGAAATATTACCCTTTGTCTGAATCTTTGAGTCTGAATCTCGATTCGAATGAAAAATAATCTCGATTCGAATGAAAAATATTTGAGTCTGAATCTCGATTCGAATGAAAAATAATCGGTACACCCAACTATTTTTGACTTTAATAGAAATTTTGTGTACGATTTTATATAAAGGAAATCAATAAAATGTGTAATTTTGAGGGTAGACCAAATCTTGATTATGTTAATATTCTGGTATTTTTATATATTGAATACTCTATAAAAGAAAATATATTATGAATTAAAAAAATAATAATAGATAATCCTATATTATATATAAGATATGTTTAATTTTAGAATATAATATAGATATTACATATGAAACGATTGTGTGAAAACAAAAGATATGTTACGCAATATAACAATATTCGAGGAGGAATTTTCAGGCATGTGCTTCAATCCAATTCCTTTTGGGTTTTTGGTATTATTATAAACAAATTGCACTATTAGTTTACATTACAACTTATAAATTTATTTTTCAAATTTATTCATTAAAAATTTTATTACGTGTGTTGTATCTCTCTATTATTTGTATCTCTCGTTCTTATCACTCTATTATTTGTATCTCTCGTTCTTATCAATGCATTTCGTAAGTATCTTTCACTCTACTTTATAAACCATTATTTCAATCTTATCATCTTTCAAGAGAAAATGAAATAATATTTTTTAGTATTTCTGAAAACATTAAAATATAATTTGATTTCTATTAGGTGTGAAATATACGAGTATAATCAGCTCTTACATTTCGTTTTTCCCTTACGCATTGGTGATTGTAGGACAAGATTTGGGTGCAGAAGCCAGAGAGATCAACGAAGTAGCAGAGCGAACACCTGTTTGATCGCTTAAACCTACTCCTTACAACTGCTGTGATGATGCTGATTGGATCGCTTACCTATTACTTAACATTAATGGATAAATTGATCATTTAATCACTAATTAATGATAAATTTTATAATGTATTTTTGAAATAATGATATAATATACGTGAATTATATTTGCATGGTGTTTAAAAAGTTATAATTTTTTATTTGTAAATTTCAATTTATTTGTATATAAAATAAATAAAGATCCTCTAAAAAATCTACAATGTTAATTTGTAATATACCCCACACAAAACACATGATCCATATAATATAAATTATCTTTTTTTTTTCCTTAAGAGATTAAACTTCTTTTCTTTGGTAAAATTACATTTATTTTGTCTTTCTTAATAACAAAATTATGTATGAAAATTTTAATTGTTTAAGAAAATTATGTATTATAACAATACAATAACAAAAAAATAATAACTTCTTAATATTAATAATTATGTTTAATGAATTTAATTTAATAGTATAACTATTTTAATGATTAATATAAATTGTGAATTTTTAGATCTTTTAATTTATTATATAAATCTTTTTTATTTAATCGCCATCAACACATGTTGATTTTCACATATTTTATTTTGAAAAAGAAAAAAGGAATAAAATTGACAAAAAAAAATCAAAACAAATTGATGACATGGTGCAATGAGATAGTGAGATAGAAAAGTAATGAGATAGTGGAAGACATAATTAATTTTATAAATAATTAGGTAAATTTTATATTAATTATAAAAAAATGAAAAAAAAATAGAACAATACATGTTATGTATTCTACTATAAATTTAATGTAATAAAATATAAATTTAAGGTAAATAATTAATATTTATTTTTTTAGATATAAATAATTAATATTATCAACTATTTAGGTAACGTAAATATAAAAATTAAATTGTAATTAATATATAAAAAATTTTATTTATATAAAAGACAAATTTGATGATATGGATGCTTAGATGAATAAATTATTTAATAATATAAATTATTTATGTTTTCCATATTTTGTCTCCTTCTGATTCAGATCTTCTATTCACATTGAGAAGAAGACAGTTACCGGTTAGATTGTGCTACGCAGTGACAATCAACAAAAGGCAGGGACAAAGTCTTAAGCAAATCGGATTATATCTTCCAAAACCAGTTTTCAGCCACGGCCAGCTTTATGTTGCATTTTCCAGGGTAACTTCGTCGAATGGACAAAATATTAGATATAGATGCCAGCTCAACGGATAGTTTAGAGGTTACAAATGTTGTGTTCCCAAAAATTTTTAACAACCTCCCACACTCACAGGGTATGTAGCTATATTTCTTTAATTTACATTGGTTATCTTCAATCCTACATTCTTATTTGTCACAAATCAAATTTATCAATGGCGTTTCTATGCAGGTTGACATCATATAGCAAATATTTCCCAATGGTTCATAATAATTTTTACTTACGGTTAGTCCTAATACACTTACAATTGCATGCATCTCTACCTGAACTTATATGTTTTTTCCTATAACTTTCCACCTAACATTTTCTCCGTTTATACTTTTTTTGGAGATATTGCACATCTTCATTCTTTTGATGGATCAATCCACCGTTATCTATCGGTTTTTATGTCTCATTTGATATCGCAACTCTTTTCCTCTAACTACTATTCACATACTATATTTACATCTACATTAGCTATCGTTTTAAATCATCCCCCCATTTATTCTTTGCTCAATGTTTTCATATCATATCACTTTTTTTCTCTAATCGTACATATCTTCCACTCTACAAACATATTTATACCACAACTATATTTTATACAACCTTCGCCCATAATTCCAAAACATCTGTAAATAAAACTACATCAGTCATCGCCCCCGCATCGCGCGGGCTCTTTTTCTAGTTATACATATAAAAGTAATGTTGTGGTGGCTTTTGGAGAAGCCACCTCAGCAATTGATATAAACAAAAATTATATATAATTAATAAAAATTAAATATAATTACCATAAATATTAATACAATTAATTAATTTAATTTAATATCAACAGTAATACATTTAAGACAGAAAATTTAGACATATGAAATGAAATACAATTTCAAAAGTGAAATTAATCCAACTAATCAAAAAACAAATTAATGCAAGCAATTTATATAAGGTAAAATAAATTAATACAATTGATACGGTTAATTTATACAAATTAATGCAAGCAATTTATATGAGGTAAAACAAATTAATACAAATTAATGCAATTGATACGGTTAATTTATATAAGTTAAAATAAATTAATACAAATTAATACAAGCAATTTATATAAGGTAAAATAAAAGAAAAATTGTATTTTTGGAAATTATCTGTATGAATTTGAACGCATATAATCTATTATAAATAATAAAAAGTATTCACATTGGGGAAATTATAAGGTTATACAATGAATGATTCAATTATAAAAATAAAATGAGTACAATTGGAATAAAATTACTTAGATGCAGCAACGTTATATAGAAATCTCGGTTAGGCCGATTTGTTTTGTAACATTTACTCACAACATAAATCTTATTAATTTTATATATTTTTGGGATATAAATATATTCCATCAACGATAATTAAAAATCAATCATAAATAAATATTCTAAAAGAATTATAATATCCTCATCTAATACATATATATTCAATACATCAAATTTATGCTTGAAATAGAAATATATCTACGCATATAAAGTAAAAAATCAAAGAGATAAGATTCTCGATCCTTTTCTAGTTTTGAAGATTTACATGTACAAATATATAATATTATATAAATATTTTATTATTCTTGTTACATTAATTATATTCCCTTTTTAATTCAATTTTGACAAATACCATTTAAATATTCATATTTGATTTATTCTTTCCCGTTTACCTTACGAAAAAATTTTTTTACTCTATAAATACGAAAAAAAGACTTATTAGATATTAAAACTTATTCTACTCCATATCTGATCAAGAAACACAACTATTGGAAGAAAAATGGGGAAATCTTCCATCGCTTTATTATTTGTATCTCTCGTTCTTGTCAATGCATTTCGTAAGTATCTTTCACTGTATTTTATAAACCATTATTTCAACTTTATCATCTTTCAATCATCTATCTAGAGAAAATGAAATAATATTTTTTAGTAATTCTGAAAACATTAAAATATAATTTGATTTCTATTAGGTTGGAAATATACGAGTATAATCAGCTCTTACATTTCGTTTTTCCTTTATGCATTGGTGATTGTAGGACAAGATTTGGGTGCAGAAGCCAGAGAGATCAACGAAGTAGAAAAGGGAACACCTGTTGGATCGCTTAAACGTACTCCTTGCAACTGCAATGATGATGCTGATTGTATGTTTGTATGTCTGCCACCAGGGTATTGCCACCAAGATGTTGGAAAATGTTATTGTGAAAAACCGTTTAGCTTTGGTTATAAATGCGCATTTTGAGATTAATATTAATAAATTAGATTATAATTCAGACAATGCGTAGGTTGATTTTTATTTCGAGAATTGATTTATCTTGTTGAGAGAGTTTATTTATATTTTATAAATAAAAATATCGTAGTTATTTTAACAATAAAAATAGCTCTTGAATTTATTTAAATAAAAAATATAATAGTTATTTGAATTTATTTTTTAGTTTTTTTATAGCGATTCATAATAAAAACATAATTTTGTTGATAGTTTTTTAATAAATTTATTAAAATTTGATAAATTAAAGAAAAGTTATACACAATCCGTATAATAGGCATTACACAAAATTACTTCTAGATTTATTCTGATAATTGAAATTGAAATATTATCAAATTTGAGTAACTAAATCAACATTTATGAAGATTTAGTTTCAAATTGAATTTTAGTTTAAATTTAAATAAGTTTCTATTTCTAATTAAATTATAAAATAATATTTTAATCTAAATAATAAAAAATACTTCAACACAATAAAATTAAAAAATAACTCTTGAAAATTAAATTTAAAAACTTGACATTGTAATATCCAAATGTATTAAATAACAATATCATTTCGATTTATTATTCAATACTTTTTTCGTCGGTGTCTCCGGTGTCGCCGCTAGTATGGCCTTCGCCTCACCTTCCCATGACTCTCCATCTCACCTCACCTCCTCTCTCCTTCCCACGACTCTCCATCTTGCCTCACTTGTCTCGCTTGCCCCTCTCGTTCCCATACCTCTATTTCATACGCCTTATCTATCCTTCATGTGCCCCTCTCTCCTCATTGAGCCTCTTCTTTTTCCTCGTTGAGCCTCCCCACTCTCCATGTTGAGTATCACAGTGGAGTTTTTTCCTCTCTTATGGAACGGTTAAATGAAATGAAAAGATGGAAAAGGAGAATAACTTATCTCATACAGTACTGCACATATAAGGTGAGGATGAATATTAAAATTGAAACGAAGGTGAACTATCGACCCACCAATCATGATTTGCAGGAAAAATTCGTTGATCCATCCATGAACTACGAAATACATATTTGAGAAGAAATATAAATGATTCCCTTCCCAAAAAAAAAAATAAGAAGAAGAAACACATCGACTATCTTTCATAATTATAAGGCATTAAATTTTTTTATTTTAAAAGATAAGAAACGTTTCTGCTATATAATTTTTTAATGAAATTTGATTTAAAATATTAATTAATTTATTTATTTGAAAGAGATGAGATCATATATGAACAACAAAAATAATAATTAAAAATTGTAAATTTGTTTTTTGTTTATTGACGTGCTATCACCAGAAAAGAGAAAAAAACATCTCTTTTTATATAATGAGTCAACAAAAGCTATTGAATGACTTGCTAATCATGTGTAGTACTAAAATATATTTATTGATGTTATTACGTTAATGACCTTCATGATATTGAAACCATCTAACAACAATAACATATAATTGGTCAAACACCAGCTACCACAATTAAACCTAATAAGAATGTCACTAATGGTTTTATATTTATTTTTTTCAAAGGGTGACAAGAAGAGATGAATAGCCATCTCTAAGATATTATTTAAATAATATATATATATATATTACATTTAAATTGAGGGTTTTCTCTCTCTTGGTGATGTGGAATCACCAAAAGAGAAGAAAAAAACCTCTTTATTGTATGTATGACTAGGTTAGAAACCCGCACGATGAGCGAGATTTTATGAATTGCATGTTTTCTATATATATTTTATATGATTAAAAATTAATAAAGTAATTGAGATATAGCTAATATTAATTCTTTATATTGGTTGAACCGATACAAATAATAAAATGAAACATTAAATCAGACATATTTATAAAGAACGATAAAATATATTGAACGTTTAATAATATATAAAAATTTAAAATTATTATATAATTCTTTGAATATCGTTTCAAATATGTACATTAAAAAATTAGGATATAGAAAGAAAAAAATCGATTGTAAATAACCAAGCAAATGAAGTAATTAGGGGTTTTGTCTCCAATTTTTCTGCAATGAATACA
>CM071861.1:1536650-1556452 GCA_036759665.1 Gynandropsis gynandra | reverse complement strand
AAATGAAACAGTAAACGTGGTTACCGAACGTGAATTGATCGAGGCCTGCGATGAGCAGTGTCCTTAGACAGAAATTTTTCCTCGCTTCTGCCTAGAGGATGCAACGATCTCAAGAAATTCGTGACTTCTTGATGAATCTACTTTGTAATTGTTTATCTCAGAAAAAACCGGGTTTTTTTTTCAGAACAATTGATCTCCTATTTATAGGCTTTCAACCATCATCACTTTCTGGAGCCTTGAGGAGCCAAAAATCGGTTTTGATTGAACCATTGCAATGGTTGTAAAGGAGCCAATTCGTTCAAAATGGAGAGGTGTGACTGTTGGCTTCAGAACCATTGTAAACCGAATTTAAAATTGATTTCGGAAAACTAAACCGAAAAAATCTAAATTAAATTCGGAATTATCTATTGAGCCCAAGAGCCCAAGGCCCAAGGCCCTATCTTAACCCATTAATATTAGGATCCGAAGCCCATGAAGAAGCCCATGCCCATGAAGAAGCCCATGCCCATGGTCTTGTAATCCTTTTGGACATGACTATTGAATAACCCATTATATACATGGGTTCATTCATGTGATTTTTCCAATGTGGGACTCTTCATCTCCCCATTACTCCTACAATACCCCACATTTTCTATTCAAACCGAGACAATACCCCACATTTGAATAGAAAATAAGATATTAGGACCATTTCGTAACTTCTGAGAATGGTGTTTAGATATGCATCTGAAAGGTGTCTTTTGGACTTGAACCTTTCATAGTGAGTACTTATCGAATTTACTTTGTGAGATAGTGAACTCAAGTCTTGAACTACTCACGTTTCGCAGTAAATCAAAACAATAAGTATCACACATACCAAACGATACATTTCGATTCTTACGGTTGTGTTCATTCTGGTCCTGAACATATCCTTCATTCGTGAGAATTTTAGAGAACTTAGCCATATCGTTCTCAAAGATGCGACCCCACATCAATCTCATATAGGTGTTGCTAATCAGAAATAGTCCGTCACTATTCCACTTTGAAGCTATTAGCATCATTAAGAATCCACGATTCATCCCTTAATCATCAACGGAAACACACCTTATTTCAGCATAGGAATAGGCATGAAAGTGTGTGTTACACCTTGAGTCTTCCTCAATTAGTTTGCCTATTGAACCTAGACCATGGGATCTCCAATGCTGCTAGGTTAGGTTTCCACCAAGTAATGACTCATTCCATTGGCTTTAAACCCATTCCCCTCGCCGTCCACAAGACTTGCTCTCTACCAAGGCCTTTAGTCAACGGATCCGCAATGTTTTCCATCGATTTTACGTAGTCAATGGATATTATTCCATTTCTGAGCAAATCTCGTATAGTGTTATGGCGTCGCCTTATATGCCTTGATTTGCCATTGTAGATTTGGTTCTTAGCTCTTGAGAGAGCAGCCATACTATCACAATGTATGCAAATGGCAGCAACAGGCTTTTGCCATAACGGTATTCCTTCTAGGAAGTTTTTAAGCCATTCGGCTTCTTCAGCGGCTTTGTCTAAGGCTACAAATTCCGCTTCCATAGTCGAACGCGTCACAACAGTTTGTTTTGATGATTTCCAAGATACGTCTGCTCCTCCAAGTGTAAAGACATACCCTCCGTCATAAATTCATGTTTTGCGTTAGTTTGTGATGACGATGAAACCACAAAATTACAGCGATTTAGAGGTCCCGTGTATCTTTCCTGTTATCGTATAAAAAATTACATTTCTCGGTAACTTGTATAATATCACGTAATAAATTTACGGATACACTACCAAAAGTCAATCCCATGACATATTTTCTTTGTATTTTTCCTCTCTCTTCATTACAAAGATTTTCAGAAACAAAATAAATATTCTTTATACAAATATATTTTTCGTATCTTATCTTTTACAAAACGTCGTTTTTCAACTATGAATTTGGACCGATGTAGAACAAACTATCATAACATTACTCTTCACCTTCAAATTTGGTCTTAGAGCGTGGAAATCGCAATCGCGGGTCCAAAATCAGTATATTTAAATTGGGATGAACTCTTATACCATATCAAATATGGATTAGGCCTAAATAATCCCAAAAGCTAGCTTAAGAGTTTATGGTTACCCAACACCACATATATGAGATCAAAGTCCACATCCTTAACCGATATGGGAAAATACATCACATCATTGTTGTTTCGTCGGATTTTTGCAATTTTTTCTAACAATATTTGGTCCACCTTCAACATCATTTTCTTATGTGGTGAATTTTGCGAGATTCCAAGAAATTCTTGCACTTGGGTTCACACGAAGAGATATATCGAAGGAACGTCGTGAAATCGGTGCCCATGTACCGCGGCGGATTCCGCTGATCGACGATGTTGGGCCACGGTTTCACTGTCGAAGTCATCGGAAAACTGTGAAGTGAAGCCACTGAGATCCGAGGCTTTGAAGAATTCACCAAAACCCTATGTAGCACACTCTTGTACCTCCCGTTGCTGAAAATCTACACAATTCATTATCCACCAAACTAATAAGATTTTGAGACCAAATTTACACGGACTAAGACAACATATTTCTATGTTATATTGAATCTTTAGACATAATAAAAACACAATAAATTCGAATATAGCTCGAGATAAAAACAAAGATATTTTATAATCTAAGAGATTACTGAATATTAGATCGAGAATTCTTAGTTATAGTAAAAAAAAACGAAATAAATTCGAATTTACCTCAAGATGATCGCCGACGTTGACAACAAAAGATCCCGGAATTGGATCAACGGTGACCCAATCGCCGGTGGAGAGAATCTGGAGGCCTTCGACGTCATCTTGAAGTAGAAGAGTTAGGAAGCCATAGTCAGAGTGCGGAGGCATCCCCAGCGTGAGCTCCGGCTCCGGACACGGCGGATAACAATTCACAACCACCAATTGGCTTCCTTCTTCCAACTCCTCCACCGCTTCATCATGGCCGCCGCAGATATTCCTCGCCGCGTCTTCGGCGTCCGTACGTTCGAGGCTCTGTAGGATTGCCCTCACAATCACGTGGAACAAGTGTTTGGTCTCTTTCGCGTAGGTAGCCGCCAAACTCCTGTTTTTTTCATTTTTTTTTATTGTTTAGTAGATAGAAAATATATAGGTATTAATTGGTAATTATAATGTTGATGTGATTTTAATATATTGATGGATTCGTTGAATTTTAATTTTCCTGTAAAGTGACTGTGTTATTATAACATTGTGTACTACAAAACAGTGAGTTGTAGATATCTAACCCCTTGTTTGTTATTTATTTAATTATTTGTAACCCCAAGCTATATAGCTACCCACTAAGCTCACATAGGCCGCCATATATATACATAAAATTATTATTTAATTTATATTCTTTGTATAAAAAATTTAATTAAGATTTTATATTAAACATGAAAAAAAAAGGTGTTGGACCAATTTCGACCTCAAAGTATTTACTTTGTAGTGATGATATTGATAAAAGAAATAAAAAAAAATGAAAAAGCATTTGACAGATTTTGACCTGAAGTCGGAAGGAGAAGAAGGCCAATGAGGAAGATAATCAGGCAAAGGATGGGAGGAGAGCTTCAAGAAGTCTCTCCAGCAAAACACATTGTCTTTGTTCTGATTGAAACTCGTCCCATACCGAACGGGCGCAGATATGTCCGACGACATGTATTTCGCTCTCTCCTCGTACGGCAGCTCGAAGAATCTCTTACACACATCTATCATGTCCTTGCTTATATCTCCATCAATTCCATGATTCACCACCTGCAAATATTTATGTGCCGAATATATATAAGCCATGGTTGTGGATTCTCTCGTTATAGTAAACAAGTATCTATATGCTAATACGGACGACGAACCTGGAAGAATCCGTATGTTTCGCAGGCATTGGCTAAGGATTTTATGACTTGTGGACGGTTCGGACCGAGCGATTGGGCTAAATCAATGATGGGGAGCTTCAGATTCTGTTTGTGTTCGATTTTGTCGGATTTTCGGATGATGGGTCTGTCGAGTTCCGGCAATATGTACTTGGTTGGCACTTTACTTAAACCTTTGTCATAAAGATGTTTCACACCTTTCTGATACCTCGTTTTCTCTTCTTCAGTTTCAGATATCATCGACGGCGACATTTTACCCTACACACCACAACGTAGCCTCCTTCAAATATAAAGCATTGTATGTGTAAACGATAAGAAACACAATTATGAGAAACTTGAAGATATATATATATATACACGTTGTTTGAATAGACAGAGGTCGCTCGGATCATGTTCGACAAGAGCATTCGAATATCTCAATAAGTTTAAGGCATATTATTTTCAAAAAAATAATTAATATTTAGAATAATTGTATATTAAAAAATACAAAATGATCTATTTTAATTTTATAGTATAGGGTTTCTTTTCTAACGTTTTTTAGTTGAACCGACCCGTGAATTAGACATACCTGATGGATTGATTCGTAGTCGGTGTATATATATATATATATATATATATGGAGAGAGAGAAAAATCGACCAAACAAAGAGTATTTATGTGGTTTTGGGTTTGGGTGTATGCATGTGTGCGTCTATGTATTTATACCTGTTTGTGTAAGAAGAAGATCACGATTTATTATTTATTTATTTATTGATATATTTGTTGAGAGGAAACCAGCTTTGGTATTTCCTCTTGGGTCAAATTTCTCGGGATTGACTTGTTCTAAGTTCACGTCCAAACGAAAACCGTTGACATATTTATCATATTATTGTCATTTATTATATCAATTTATATACATATATATGTATGTCCATATTTTTATGTTCGTGTATTGACGATCATACCACGAGGCGTAGGGTCACACAATTTAATATATGGAGAGAGAGAATCTTTCAATTTTAACATATCTCTAATTATTTAAGAGGTTGAAAAAATGTTTAAGAGATGTGACACATATTTTTTATAATCACACGTCGTACGTGAATGGATTGCTCGAAGATAACGCTTCGTAATCTTAGATATCATCATACTTAAATATAAATGTCAAATTTTCAAAATATATTTCTTGAAAATATATTCAAAATATATTAAACATGAACTTCTTTTGGTTTGAACATTTTGATTTGCATTATATGAAAGGAGAAGAAAGATAAATATAATATAGGTTTAAAGAGAAATGTGAATTCAGTGGGTTTAGCAAGAAAATCATATTATTTTTTGGTATGTTTTTAATTTTGAGAAGATTATTTGTTTGCGAAAATTTTACCTGTTTGATGAGATAATTTTCTATACGTATGGTTACTTCCTCTATCTAGTGCCTAAAAGAGATAATTCTACGTCTGGTTTCATTGACCAATTCCATACATATCTATATCCAAATCGAGATTGAGAGAAAACTGGAGCAACACGTAACAATCGAAACAACCCGTATATAAATTTATATTCGTCCAACATGCCCTTCAAGTTAGAACCTGTAAATCACGAACGTCCAACTTCACAAATGATGAAATAGTTTCATCCCAAATGCCTTACCAAAGATATCCGTCAATTGATCTCTAGACTGAACAAAAGATTTGATCAACTCGCCTCGCTGAATTCCATCCCAAACAAAGTGACAATCGATCTCAATATGTTTTGTACGCTCGTGGAATATTGAGTTCATCGTGATGTGTAAGGCAGATTGGTTGAGTAAAGCCTTCAACCATTTAAGTTCAGAAGTGAGAATCATGATAGATCGATACTCCACCTCGACCGAAAAACGAGATACCGTATTTTTCTTTTTCGTCTTCCACGCTACGAGGAAAGAACCAAGATGAACCATATAACCTGTTACTGAACGAATAGCAATAACATAAGTAACCAAGTCCATTGAGCGGAAGATCACGATCACATCGCAACTTGATACCCTTTCTGGGAGAACCTTTAAGATATCAAACCACATAGAGAGAAGCAAAAACATAAAGTATCGAAGTAAAGAAATTGTTTGCAAACACCTTTACAAGAATGCTTTCATTGCGAATTATGAAACTTGGTTATTTCACGGCGAAAATTGTGGCGTTAGAGATAGTGTGCAAGAAGCACAAGAAATGAAAAAGTTCTTTATGAAACATCGACGACCAATCCACATGTGGAAATGGTGTCTGATTCATTTTCTGGACATGGAGTTGTTGAGCAGACACATAAAGAGATGCCGAACAATGTGGCACGTCGATTTTTTAACCTATTGGATGTGGCGAAAAGACCTATATATGAAGATTTTCGTGAAGGTCAGTCTCATTTATCATTTTTTTCAAGAATGAGGGATATAATACAGACTACCATGTAGCTAAAAAATTACATGGATTCATTTTGCAAAACCATGCGTGAATATTTTACCTGAAAATAATCAAGCTCCTAAGATATATTATGGAACAAGGAATGTTTTAAAATATTTAAGAATATCACATGAGAAAATTTTATGTTTGTAGAAATAGCTGCATGTTATTGAGGAGAAGATAAATACATGTTAGAATGCAAATTTTAGGATGCAAGCAGATTTCGTCCAAAAAACATCTTCATAAAATATGTACCGTACAAAAAGATGTTCTATATGTCTGTAGCCAATAGGTTGAGAAGGTTATGAATAAAAAACCGTTGCGGAAATGAGATGACACATAGAACACTCGACGATCAAAGAGATAATGCAGCATCGATCGGATGATAAGGCTTGGAAAGTTTTCAATGAAATATTTCTTGAGTTAGAGTATGAAACATGAAATATTTATCTTTGTCTGTGCACCGATTGTTTTAGTACAAATGGAAATTCTAGAAGTCACTATTCTCTATTGCTAGTGATTTTGTCTGCGGGTAATTTGACTCCTAATATGTATCTGGAAAGACAATCGGTAGAATGCGGTGGAGATCGTGGACATCAAAAGCCACAAGGACAAATTGAATGACATAACTTGTATAAATGAAGTATTTTTTTGGGAACTACAATATTCGAAATCACTGATATTGCTTCATAATTTGGATGTTATACATATTGAAAAAAATTTTGAAACCATCATCAACACTATTTTGAATGTGACGGGAAAAATAAAGGATAACATATAATCAAGCAAAGATTTGAATACAATATGTGGAAAACATGAGTTTGAGTTACTTGATGGAAGGTTACCAGTCCCAATATTCAGATTTTCTGGACAAGTGAAAACTACATTATTGAGATGGTTAAAACAAGACGTTAAATTTCTAGATGGATATGCATGGAACATTGTTTGGTGTGTAGATATTATAGGTTCGAGGCTAATCGGGTTGAAAAGTCATGATTGTCACGTTTTTATGCAGCAAATCATTCCAATTGCATTTGTTGAGCTATTACTACGGAACGTTCATGATGCGCTATACAGAATTAGATTATTTTTTATAGATATATGTTCAAGACATTTAAAAAGAAAAGGCTTGGAGTTATTGAAAAACAATATCTTTGAAGTATTATTCTTTATGGTAAGAGTTTTTTAGCCCTCCTTCTTCGATGTCATGGAACATGTGTCAATACATTTGCTAGATGAGGTAATATTCGGTGGCCGAGTTCAATTCAGATGGATGTATTCTTTCGAAAAATGTTTCTTTCATTCAAAGAAAAAAAAAGCAAAAAACAAAGCGACAGTTGAAGGATCTATTGTTAAACAATACTTGTTTGAAGAAATCACGTATTTCAGCATATTTTATTTTGAATCACATATTCCGATGAAACAAAGAAGATTATAAGAAGATCACACAAACTATCTATATCAATATAATCCTTAGTTTGGTGCAATCCATGAGATCTTTACACCAATTGGACGTACACGAGGGAAATCTGAAGAATAATGGCTAATACTAGATGAGTATAATCACGTGCACACATATATTATTAAATTGTCAAGAGCTATTACCTTTCCAAATGTACAAAACGATGACAATTGATCTTTTAATTTATATGTACATATATATATATATATATCTTTGTGTGTGTGTGTGTGTTAACATACTTTCATTATAGGATATTTGATGAATAAGAAATGGTATCCTCATCTAAATGCACATGAACTCACTAAAATGAAGGTTCAACATTATGCCTCGTGATTTAGGGATTATATAAATATGCGTATTTTTGTATATATACATATAATAATTTATATTATAAGTAATCATTTATTTTTATATTATATAGATCACGGGTTACAATTAGAGACATTCTACCTATTTAAGATATTTGGCTAATGATCCTACAAGAAATGTATTGTGTTGGCCAATTAATTTATTCAGGGATACACATTCCACACTTACGAGTATGAAAAACATAAAAGTACATTCAATTACAGAATTTTCGTTAATAATGAAATAGAGGATGATAAAATTTCTACGCATTTTGCACAAAATCCTAAAGATGGAATATCCTGGTCTCGTTGGATTGAAGATAATGTTTTTAATTGTCAGTAGTTTGATCCCACCATAGGATGTGATACAATAAAAAAATCAATGGAGAGGAATTGACATCAACCCGACACGAAAAAATGAAAAATATGATTCATTCATCCCAATAGATGAAGCAAATTAAGTATGCTATGTGCACTATCCACTAACAATGAAACATCAAAGATAGAAGTGGTGGGCTCTATTTAAGATTAAACTGAATGTAGTTATAAGCACAGAAGAAAAAGAAGATCTGTTACAAACTAATCACCCTAAGCTCATACGGTTAATTGATACAGACAATCGAGAAGAGATTCTCTTAAAAAGTGAAATAAATGGAGAATAAATCCACGATTATGAAGACGTTGAACCCGAAGATGCAGAAGATGAACATGACGACGAATTCAATGTACAATTGAAGGAAGACTCGCCAATTGAAGAATCAACTGAAGGGGAAATGTGAATTGTAAATTGTAATATCAAACTTTTATAATTTTTTACATCATATATTCCATTTCAAAGGGCATCTGTTGAGAAAAGGAGAAATTTTATTTATAGGTATATAATAATATTATTGTTATAATAATTCTTTAATTATATAAATATTTTAAATTGATATATGCTAACTTTAATTTGTTTTATATTACAATCTGATAGGTCATGTCAGGGGCGTCTATATGGTTCTGGTGCACTACGAAAAGATATCATCGAAGATGCCACAATGGTACCCCACGGTGCAAGAGATATTTACGCAAGAAAGACGCATCGAGCAGCTCGAGACTACTCTTTGAACAACGCAAGATACTCTTCGAGAAACGTAATCTACGCTTGAAGAAAAACTAGCGCAGATACGTCATATGGAGAGTATCATCAAGTTGATGATCGGTTGAGCGTATCAACCACCACCACCGACGTGGCCAACAATACCGAGACAAAAACCAATCATCGATTTCAATGCAACTCCATCACGAGGCATTGGCGAGTATAGGGATGAAGACGACGATGCCAGTTAATAACGTTTTTTAATTTTATATAATTTATATATATTAATTTTTATTGTTTTAATTAAATTCATCAAACTATCAATGGATGCCCGTTGATAAAAAACAAAATTTTCAACGGACATCCGTTGGAATGTTTTAAAATTTTGTCATTTTATTTCCAACGAGTATCCATTGCTAAGTCCTGTCAACAACTTTCAATGGATATTTGTTGCAAAGTTCCTATGGATACCCGTTATAACGTTCCAACAGGTATCCCTTGAGCAGTTTCAAAGGGCATCTGTTGAAACTTTGCAACGAGTATCAGTTCAAACTTTCAACGGGTATATATGTTACGATCCCTTGAAAATTATAAAAAATTCATCCATTAAGACCCCGTTGCAAATCGCTAAAGATGCAATTTTTGAATAATCGTTTCCCAATATCAAGGAATCCGTTGGAAATGACATGTTTTTGTAGTGTTATATTAGTCGGGCTTGTCGCATGAAATCATGGGGGATGTTGACAAGTTTTTTGTTATATTCCAATGGAAAAGAAACCGACTTAGACCCCAAAAGACCACACCAAGAAATAATAGCAAGAGCATATTTTCATTAAGAAAAATACACATCGTCCATGTTCTGATCAACTTCAGTGTCAAGAAATTAGTTTAAAGGCCGCAATTCTTTTTATGTAACAACAACCTTTAAGGTAGTTTTTGAACATATCCATCACAAACATGTTGTTACCGTCGATAAGCAAATCATCAACATAAACGAGAATATAGAGCTGAGTTTCCAAAAACAAAAGAGAAAAGTGAATAACCGGCACACAACTACTTGAAACCATGTCATAGAAATGCAATGTTAACTTTGCAAATCAACACTGAGACGATTGGCGTATTCCATTAAATGACTTACGAAGCCGACAAACAAGAGAAAAGTCCAAACAATAAAGACCGGGAGAAGCTTCATTAAGACTTCCTCATGTAAATCACTATGGAGAAAGGCATTATGAACATCCATTTAATGAAAAATCCAACGCTTTGTTGCTGTAATGATGAGAAATGGACAATAGTGTGCACCTTGGCGACGAGTGTAAACGTCTCCTCGAAGTCGATTCTCTCGATTTGACGATTTCGAAGGATAACCAATCGTACCTTGTAATGTTAAATTCTTCTATGAGAGTTATATTTTATTTTGTAGATCCAATGGCATCCAATAGTCTCCTTGTCAGGAGATAAGTGTGCGAGAGTGCAAGAGTATTATATTTGTGTGCCCTCAATTCCTGAGACATAGTTGTAACCCAAATAGGAGATCCTAGTGCTTCTACATAAATTTTAGATTCAACCACAACAGATAGACAAAAAAATGCTCTATGGGGAGAAGCAAAAATATCACATGACACATAGCGATATCATAAGTAAACATACCAGACGATTGTAGATCGAAAAGAGTTGGAACGTAAACCGAATAAATAACATAGTCTTCTAAATGGATAGATGGGGTGTGAGGATGTTCAATGCATCACAAAGGCTGAGCAATTGAATATGTGGCAATAGGAGCATATGTGGATATAGAATTCGAAGAATCTGAAGTAGCATTCTCGAGAACCTCCGGAGCAGAAACTGCAGAAGGTGATGATGACATAGGTAATGTGCCCGAAACAAAGTAATCTGGTGAAACAAAAGTGTTTGGTAAATTCATGCGACTAACAGAAACATCAGCGGAAGTTGAATTTTTAGATTCATGGCCCTGACCGAGAGACTTCGCAGTCACAACAAGAATAAAAAAATATTGGTGTGGAGCAGTGGTCATCTCCTTAGAGTTGCAGTCCGGTGAGATAAAAAAATCATTTGTCTCCAAGTGCATCATTTTCTTGTCTTTCGTAGTCAGCGGAAAATAGAGATAAATGCAATAGTTACCTCTCTGACCGAACTTAACCGCGAGTTTGCGACCGTGATGTGCATAACAAAGACTCCCGAACAAGTTGATGCAATCATAATTGAGAGTCCTTTTTTGAGACGTATATCTCATATGGCGTTTTTCCATGTAGATGAGCCGATGGAGTCTTGTTGATGAGAAAGGGGCAACGAGCACATATTTGCCCCAAAACTTAGAAGGTAGATGTGCTATTTCCTCTTCATCCGACCTTTTTTGAGACGTATAGACACAACCTCATTGAGGTATGATCCCTTTTGAATAAAAATATGCTTTCAAAGAAAGAAACTTCATCCCACTATCGTTTCGAAAGATTTTAACAGCTTTGTAAGATTTTCAGGTGACCATGGCAAAAAAAGGAGTACGGCATTTTCGACTTTTCCGGATAACGAATAGATCCAAATAGCTTTCGAATAGTCATCAACAAAGAATCAAAAAATAAGATGTACCATGAGTGGACGAAGTGTGAAACGAACTCCAAAAATCACAATGGATCAAATCAAAACATTCTATTGTTTTACTATGTCTTTCATAAAAACATGCTCGTGCTATTTTGCTCCAACAAAGCATCACACGGGTTATTATCCGCAAGAGTCTTAGAACCACTAATCAAATATCAGAGAAAATATAGGAATTTATTAAAAGTATGACCGAAACAACAATACCACAGTTCTCGATGAATCCAATCTACTTTCATGATACGAAAGCATGCCAACAAGACCTCAAAAATGATAAACCCTATCGCATTCTTCACCCTCTCCAATCACACAAAAACGATCGTTAAAGGTCATGAGACAATCATTTTAACAAAGCATCTTAGATCCATATTAATCAACATGACTTTAAATGTCGGAACGAAAAGAACAGTTCGTAAGATTAAGGAATCCCCCAGATGCATAATGCCATATCATGTTGCAACATTCTTATGGATGTTAGGACAACAAACAGGGTGCAAACAAATCTCAGTAAAGAAAATAATCAATAAGATGTCATCTATTATATGATGCGAAGCACTAGAGTCTACAAGAAACTCAAGAGTTTTTAGATTACCAGAAAAACGTTCATTGCTATACCTTTTGAAGTTTGAAGAGGTTCAATAATGTATTCCCTTGTTCATCTGTGAACCTAGCATGGAAATTCTATCAGGATGTCACAATGAATCTTCTGCAAAAACAACAATAGTCACAACATCTGCTTAAGCAATATGTCCTCGTCCACCGGAGAAAGTAGGTGATCCTCGTCGTCCTCGTGTACGGAATTATTTTTTCGAGGCCTCTCGTTCCCTTACTCGGGATAACCATGCAAATGGAAACAAGAAGATGTTTTATGTCTTATGTGGTGACAATGGGAACGGAGTATGTTCCTGTCACGAGCTTGCATGGTTGCAGCTTAGAAAACATGAGTTGGTTGTGTAATTGATGCTTGAGTAACCATCGAAGAATTGGTGGAGATGGAGATATAATCGTAGATTGATCAGAAAGATCCAATACTTCAAATGGTTCTTCATTTTTCACCACAAGAGTCTCGTATTTTCCATAATCAAGGATCATGAAAAAAAGATAAATTCTTTCCTCATCTAAATCATGTAGAAGTAGGGTATCAAGGTTTTCAGAATTACAACTGTGAACCGGTTTGTAAATTTTCAGTTCATCTAAAAAAAATTCAATTTGACCATAGGGAAGAATTTGATAACAAGGATTTCAAAGCATTTTTTTCTCAAATGGAATCCTGTTTCGATTTTCATATCCCTAGACATCTCTATAAACCGGCAAGGCCGAGCATATGGTACAAACCTTAAACAACCTTGTTTGCACCATCTTGATTCATGCTTCCATGCCTTCCACCTATTAGGTCGAGATCCTAACCACCGCCACTCAGCTTCTAAACATCCTTCCCTCAACATTCATCGACAATGCCATCACGTTCATTATAAACCCACCTCATATGACCAATTACGAGTCTTTGCTTGTCTATGCTTTCCCAACCTTTTTTCCACATCGCCACATAAATGTTTCCCCCGATTTGACTCGTGTGTTTTCCTTGGTTACTCGAGCCATCACACAGGTTTTCAATTTCTTGATATTGCTATTCGGCGCATCATCATATCAGACCATATTTTGTTTGACGAGAGAAAATTGCCATTTTCCACCCCAAACACATTACCACTGACACCTACAGTTTCCTCGAAAGCCCCAAATACCACTCGTCGATCCTACATCCTCTTCTACAAAGCACGCCTACATCGAACGCTGTGACGACCGACACCACACAAATCCCCACTCAAACACATCAAATTATCACTTATGGCCAACATAGAATTACCAGACCAAAAAACCAAATGAACCTAAACACAACCACAATTTCACTCATCCCACCATCCTACATACAAGCCTTACATGATCCAAAATTGACTAGAACCCTTGTATTGTGATACATAACTCAAGGTCGGAGAATCCGTTAAACCTATATCGCTCGAGTAGGATTCGTCAAGGAGAATTTTTTTACTGACCTAAGGGCACTCTTCAAGAGAGACGTTCGTTAAAGGTGGATGGAGATGGATGATGGTGGAGGATCTTTTTTGACTAGCCTAAATAATCTCTTTAAGATTCTTCCGATGATGGTGCAGGATAAAAGTTTATTGTGGTTTTCAAAGTGTTTATGGAGGAGCGATGGACACCACAAGAGGTATGGAATCCTCTTGATACAGTCAGATATGACTTCAATTGTTCACGAAATGATATGAAGACATCATGAATTCGATTGTTCCCAGAACAAATTGAAAACATCATGTTCTTGAGACTGATCAAGAAAACAAAATAGTTTATTCTCTGCAAATTCAAGTCTTTCTTAAAAATGGGTATATAGAAGATGATCCGCACCAAATTAACGAAAATGCATAAATACATGATTATGAATTTATATACTTTCCTTTTAGGAAGATTTTCTAGTCATTGAGAATCTTTAGTGGAGAAAAGTAGATTACTCGGTGGGATATGATCGGCTTGGAAAGATTTCTAGTCGTTCGAGATTTTAGGAATAGGAAAATAGAGGATCTGGTGGAATAAAATCAGATTTTGGGGAGATTTTTCCTAGTCGTGAAATAATTATGAGAAATTTATTTCCCGTCTTTCCTTATCCGTGTCACCTGAGCCCCTCGTTTTAGGGGTTTGGGTCACGGTCCAATTCACTAGAAATTGACATGGATTTTCCATGATTTTGGATAAAACCGTTGGATATCATTGGGGGAAGAAAATATAAGACTTGAAGGGATGTTGATATCCTTGAGCGTCTTCCTATATGTTGGATGAGATAAGGTAAGATCTTTATATTCGATCCTTCCAAATCCATGTGGTATGAGCTCTTCAATAATTCCTTATTATTTTCCCGTGACTTTCACGTTTCTTTTTCTACCCCTGACAGCTTGTTCTACGAGCTTCTAATTTGGCCATGTGCAAGTATGCCTCAGGAAATTTTTCTCCATTTTTTCCTTGGTTTAGCGCCTCATTGGTATGACCCTCTTTTGGTATGGAGGCATTGCCGAGGACCTCATCCCAATGTGAACTTGATGCTTCTATTAAAATCGCAACTTGGGACTTCAACTTGTGAGTTTTTCTCCGTCGTGGAGACCGACATGTTGTACTTCTTCTCTACATAGATAACATAATACTCACTGCTTCCTCATATGAGTTTCTTTCAAAGATTATAGCATCTCCATAGGCTGTGTTTTCTATGTTGGATCTCGGGGAACTGCTCAAATTCCTTGGCTACGAAGAACAAGGACGACATTTTTCTCCATCATTTGAGCTATACTACATCCATTTATGACCGTGTTGGTATGTCATCATGTAACTCATGCTTAACGTCTGTCGCCACCAAACCAAAGCTATCTGTAGGAGTGGGACCCGAGTCTCTATCACATCCTTATGGGAGAACTTCAATATCTCACATTCACGCGACCCGACATGTAATATGTTGTGTAACAATTTTGCCTCTTCCATGATCAATGTGATCCCGATCACTAAGCAGTCAAGCAACTCTTCCAGTACAACAAAGGCACTATTCATCACGGCTTACAGCTTTTTCCCTCCATCGTCACTAACTCACCGCATATTAAGATGCAGATTGGATAGGTTGTATTGATATACGTCATTTTACATCAGGTCGGAGAAAGAAAAATATGAAAAATTAGATCTTTGGTACAAAACTTTTATGTGTTATATAATCGAAGAAGTCGACTTTAAAAGTGGTGGATTAGAAAAGATAAAAAATAAAAACATATATCTTTGGAAAGGCTGTGATATATTGTCAAATTATGATACTATATTTTGATTCTAAATAAGAGATTAATGAATTCTGATTGTTTTATTTGACACGAAATAATTTCTCATATACATACACAATATCACTTGGAAAACAGAATATATGCGAAAAATATCTAAAACATCTCAAAAAATATCATGAAAAAATTAAACGAGATTTCACACAATATCCTCAAAATATCAATGATATCTCGAAAAGTGCATTTGTAACAATTACACACCAGTTAACCAAATCAATTCAAATGATATCTGATCATCTCATTTTCGTACACGATTCTCGCATGATTTTAGAGATATTTATGATGATAGATGCGATGTTTACGTGTGATTTTGTATCTGTTTTACTTGTTTTCGTGTTTTCATGTTCTTATAGGTTTTAATATGTATTTGGTTCGTTTCGGAGCTAAAGAACTCCCGGGAAAAAATATGACCATCAAAGATCATAATGGAGCAAACGGGAGGAGAAACGAGCAAAGAATGTTATACGATCGTACCCCATGAGGACACAAGGCCCACGCGTGGGGTGGTTTCCTTACCCGCTCGGGCTGAACATTCAGCAAATTTTGCCCGCCTCGGACTCACCTTCAGCACGCATGAATCAAGAGCTCGTGAGAAGCCCGCGTGGGGTGATGGTCCAACAGAAGTTTCCCAATTCGTGCTTATCCTTAGCACGTGCGGATCATGGAAGAGTTGGGGAGCCCGCACAGATCATTGAAGTTCTCCAACGAAGAATTTGTTTAAAAAGGGTTCCCTAATTGAGTTCTGAAGAAAGAAAACACAGATGGGAACCCTAGGATGGTAGATAAGAGCCTATCCATCATTGGGGAGAGCCCTCTTGACGGGAGACACGCAAGGAGACAGAAGATCGGGTCGACGCCTCGTTTGATTTCTATGCTCCTTAGACATTCTATTTCATTTATGTTGTTTCATTTTGAACTCATGACTGAGTAGGTGTCTTGTTCTAGGAGAAGGGATTAGTCCATGACTATCACGGAACCTCTTTTGATTTATTCTTTGAATTCATTTCTCGTTTTGCTAATATATTCTTTGTTTGAGCGTTGAATGTCTTGTGTTTACGAAGGCCACATAGATTCATATGTTATAGATTGGGATAATGACTGAAAGGAGAATTCTAGTCCTAGAAGATCAGGCTTATAACAATCGAGACTAGGTCAAGAAAGTATGATGGTAACGGTTGAGGGTTAATTGGATGAATCATAGATCGTAAGGGGTTTAGTTTGGGGTGTCAACCACGAAAGTAGAGGATACCTAAATTGAATCACGTTCTTATGCCTTGAGAGAAGGTAGGAATTACATTAGGATCGTCCGCCTTAGATATCTTGATAGGGAATGCATGATTAGATAGATCAATAGTCGGTTTCGGAAGCTATGCAGAGAAACCGTATCCTAGTACGCTTGTCTCATTTGTCAAGAACTCTTAGGTTTACTGCATTTTTCATATTTGCATCTCACAACCATTATTCCATCGTAGCAAATTTGATTCTAGTTTGATTCTTAGTCCGTGTTGCTTAGTCCCTGTGGGATCTACACCTAAAATATTTCGCACGTGTCGTGCACTTACGGATAATTTAGGTTAACTTACTTAACTTGACACGCATTTTTTATATAAATATACATCAATTTATTTTAAAATTTAATACAATATTTTTTATACTTAAATTATCATACTTTATCAAAATGATATAAGAATATTATTATAATTAATATATGTAGCTATAATCCTTTAAATTAATGAGCTAAGAAAAAATTTTGTAACTCTTGTATTTCCAATTAAAATTTTCCAAAGAGATTAAAACAATTAAAAATATCGAAATGCCGCCATGCATGCAATTTTGATCACGTGCTTCAATGGACCTGGTTGATTGGATATCTAGTCAGTCGCAAATTTTACATTTTCAGCCACCTCATGATCTGGATTATATATATTTACGTCTGTGTACACGTACTATAATACGTGTGTATATTAGGCCATTGTTTATAAATAACTTGTGATGATGCATAAGGCTAAAAGGTGAAACCGGATATTTGCTTATTAAAAAGTCTACATAATACTTTAATCTAATCTAAAAATCTGAGAACTGCATCTTCTATTTCTATCTGAAAAATTAATTCAATTTAATTATATCTGAAACAATAAATTAATCTATACAATTTATAGTTTACTTTATAAAAAGTTCAATTATTTTCTTTTCTTATTGAAGATAAGTTTACTCTTATCAAATTTTTATTTGAGCACTTCAAATCTCTCGTCATTTTTATGTCCAATTTTTTTATGATATTTAATTTTTCCATATATATTTTTTCAAAGCTTATTCTTTAGATTATTATAGTTTATTTCAGGTTAGACTTGATAATTTATACTTTTTCTATTTCAATTTTTTTGGTTTTAAAAATTCTATTGCAACGTTCAAAAAAGTGTTAGGCGCTAGGGGCGGACATCCAGCGCCTAGACGAAATTTTGGTAGTGTCTAGATGAGTTAGGCGGATATATATATTTTATTTTACTTAATATAATTATAATATAAATATTTAATTTCAAATATTTATAAATACTTAATTTTATAAAAAACACATATAAATAAATAAAATTTAGTATTTATAAAAAAATATTACGACGACAATCAACATAAAATAAATAAAATATCAAAAATGGACGTCGAGTGAGGACGATGTTAGACCAAAGCACGGGTAAAGGATGAAGGCAAAGATGAGGACGATGACAAAAGATGAAGATGATGACAACATATGAGAGACGATAGAAGATAAGAAAATAAGGATGAAGGCAAAGATGAGGACGAGATACAAATGTGAGGACAAGAGACTCAGATGAAGACAATAAACTATGCAATAGATAGAAGAAGACAAATGAAATGATGATGACAAAAGTCGATAAAAGATAAACGCATGAATATATGCCATTGTTAGTATTTTTCTTTAAGTACCAAAACGACGTCGTTTTGACGTTATCTTTTTTTATAAAAAAGACCGTCTAGAGATTAGTTGGGCGACCAGAGAGCTCCAACGTCTAGACGGACGTCTAGAGCGATTTTTAGAACACTATTTTATTGTCAAACGAATTTTGAAATTTATTTTACATAATATTTTTAAAAATTTGTTCTTTTCATAATATTTCTGAAATTCATAATTTTTTTTGTTTTATATTTGATTAATAACTTATATCTTTTTAAAAAATATTCTGTTATATGCATATATGATTCATTGCTTGCCTGCATATATATATTTTTTATTTTACATCATATTTAGAAATTAAATAATAGGTTTAAGCTATTTTATTCCATTTGTTTCTTTTCCGCTCCATTTATTTCGAAATTAAACTTTTTCCAAATTCATTATAATTGTTTTGTATAATATCTGATATTTTTACTTATGACTTATGTTTTAATTACTTATTCAAAAACCTAGATCAAAACTTCATTGTAAAATTATTATATTTTTCTGGTCCACTTTTCATTAACGATTCTTTGGTAATTTAAACTATATATTCCGACATTTATTTTACATATATTTCTATAATATTACTAGATATACATATATATCTCCAATTTTTCACAATAATTTTAAAAAAACTTAAAAGTTGTACATAATACTGTCTAATATTGTGTTAATACATATGTTCTTATTCTATTAAAAATCATAATTGGTGTTCAAATAAGTTTGTTCGATTTTTTAAAACTTTTGTTTGGTCTCCAAAAAATTCAAAAACTTAATTTTTTCTTATAATGTATCGTTAGTGGTTTGATTAAAAAATGAAAAAATGATGTTTTTATTTTAGTATTTGACAATACTCATTCGCATTGTCCAAATTGCGAAACTTCTCCCTTAGGGGATTAGGTAATTTTATTGACATTTATATATATATATATATATATATTGACTTTTTCCGGATTTTGCAATAAAGAAATTTCATGTAATTATTTATATATTTACTTGCAAAGAGTCTGTGGATACGTCGTAGTTGAGTTTTATGGTACGTCACATATTGAACCGACCAGCCAATAAACCCTTTTCGTTACTCGTAAAGCATGTCACGTACAGACATATTTTGCAAACATTGATTGTATATTAGTTCTTGTAATATTATTTATTTATATTATTTTTTGAAA
>CM071861.1:1480221-1536609 GCA_036759665.1 Gynandropsis gynandra | reverse complement strand
CTTAAGAGTTATACAAAATTTTATTATATTTTTATATGTATTTGTGTGTTTATAATATACCTACTCATTCGATACAACACAAACCATATTTTTCCTTTGTAGCCATAACAGGATAAAAAAATAATTAATTGTCTCTATCACGCTAAGTAAGAACATTTGCATGAGTCAAAAATTAATTAAAAAAATTAAGCTTCATATCCAAAATGTAATTAAGATTAATATGATATGTATCTTCATATGTATCGTATATTACATGTTCATATAACCATAATAATTATTTCTTAGTGAATAGAAAATTTAAACTATTTATCATCCGTTTTTCGTTATATCATTGCTATTCCGTTTATTGTTTTACATATTGATGTTTCTATTCTCTTTCTTGCTGTATACCTCTGACTTTCCTGATTAATTTTGGCAATTACAATAATGTATATATATAATATTGTCCATTGCGTGAAACCTCAGAAAGAGATTTAATAACCTTTTGGACCAGAGTAAGAATTAACGACGATATATAAAACAGATTAGTTTAAATAGATCATGTATAAATTTCTATATGGTAGCATTCGTAGTTTCCTTTTGGAGATTCCAGTACACAGCTAATTAATTCATCAAATAATAATAATAATAATCATAATAAGTAGCAACAATAATAATTTCAAGTACGCAGACAATAAAGATAGCCCATTGAAATATATTTTCCAAAAATATATTGCGAGTTTTGTTTCTACACATTATTTTGAATTATTGAAGTTTGAGTGCCAACCAACACATTACGACTAGTTTAATTATACTTTGATGGAGGTTTAGTAATCCATCAACATATTCTATTTCGGATCAAAGTAGTAACTTTTTTAGAAATATACACTAAATAATTGGTGATTAATGGTAAAATAATCATCACAAAGAAGATAATCAACTTTTCAAAAATATACATGTATGTATTGATATAAGTATTTCTTTAAAAAATACTTTTGGGTAATAAATAATGTTATTAGGTGAAAACAAGAAAGAAAAATATTACGAAAAAATGATGAATAATGAAAATATACAGATATATATATATATATATATGTCAATAAAAATATATCATAAATACATTTTACTCTATGTTCTACCATAAAATTTTTGAGACGGATGAAAAAGGAATTTGATTAAAATATCATTACGAAATTACATTGATCGGATTGTATGGTTTGAAAGAAATGATATGTGATACACATTTAACCCGATTGATCTCTAATTTTAGAGAAATTTATAGATTTAAACTATTTTACATCATATCTTTTGTTTTCGGCTAGTGTGAATACCTCCAAGATAGTAAACGTATTTAACCTCGTATTCATTTCAAGTTTAGTTCAATTTTTTAATATATATTAGGTAAGAACCCGCGTTTTGTGCGGAATATAACTAAACAGATAATTTTGACCGGTGAAAATTATATAACCAGAATGATATTTGTTTTCGATAAAATATTTTAAAAATCCATAGTATGTTAATTTAGTAAAAAACCTGAAAAAATAATGTAACATTTTAACATAAATAACTTTGTTTTGTTTTTATATTATCAAAATTTGCATAACAGTTGAAATGCAATATCAATTACCTCTAACGCTGATGATGTACTTGACCCAATTGTTCATAAAATATCTGAGAATGAATTTCTCAATGAAACACCGAACTGTAAAAGTTATTAAAACAATAGTAAATTAATCTTGCAAATATAATAAAATTTTAATATAAAAAGTGGTTACTTAATTTCAGTGTTGCCTGGTGGGTCAGAAAGACCAATAAATATATTCTTGTAAACAACATTTGTTATGTACGTTTCTACAGTGTCAACCTCATTTAGATCCAAAATTTTTGGTCCATGGGTAGAAGTTACGCGTGAAAGCGCAACATACAATTGTTCGTGGGTGAATAACGATTTATGCATATATAAACCAATTTGTTTCAAACTTTATCCTTGATTTTTATTAATTGTCATTGCATAGCACAATCGAACTAGAAATTGTCTCATCCGTAAAGTGAACAGAAGACCAAATTCATTTGGAGATAGGATAATCCTTGGTATGAGGACCTTGTTTCCAACATGGGTGCCCGTGATAATCTTTGTTTCCAATACTCTTGATGCTAGTTGAGTGACAACTAATCGTGTGACATTACAAAGACCTTCTTTTTTGTTGATACTTCTTAACATCATTATTGGGGCACCAACCTTCAAAGAAACAACATGTTTTGGGAAATCAGGAAACTTAAGAGAGTTTAGGTACTCAACTGGATAGAAATAATGTCAATCTGTAGTTGGTGCACTATCAATTTCGATGATATCTGAGTTTAAGTATTTTAGAACATTATTAGGGAGTTGTGACAATAGAAAATCATTAATCTCATCGACGTGCTCATTTCTTTGGTGTAAGAATTGCCTTTTCTGTTAGATATCCACGGTTTTGGAAAAATTCACTAAATCGTGGATATGTCGCGACCACTAGTGTTTGCATGGGATCTTTTGTAGCTGGAAGCATTAGGTTTTTGTTGATAAAGATTTTGTCACCATCAATATACTTATCAGATCTCATACTCTTTTGACGTGTCATTCCATTTCCAATATCCAATAACCATTGCGAAAAATGAATTTATTGTGGGCATAGTCGCATGTTCTATGTTAATGTATAGACATGACATGATCGATAAAAATTTGAGTGATTAATTGATGCTAACACAATATCGTTTCGTCATCCGCGAGTAACTAGAAGGATTTTTTGGAAGTCACCACCTAAGATAACAGTCTTACCACCAAAGGGCTTCTCAGTTGCGTCTTCATCACTCATAGCCATAATATCCTTCAACGTTCAATCTAATGTCTTAAACGTATGTCGGTGTGCCATTGGAGCTTCATCCTATATAATGAAATCTGATTGCTTAAGTAAATCAGCTAACATGCTCCCTTGTTTGATGTCACATGTTGACCCTTCATGGACATTAAGGGGATTTTCAAGCGAGAATGTGTAGTTTTACCTTCCGGAAGAAGTAGAGCTGCTATACCCGATGATACAACTGGTTTTATAACGCAACATTCCGATCGAAACTTTGAAATAATTATCATATACAAATATGTTTTGCTCGTCCCTCCTGGTCCATAAATAAAAAAAAACAATTTTTCTTCATTTTGTTTCGCTGATTTCATAACTGACGCATATATCAACCGTTGTTCTTCGTTTTTCGTTGAAAATAATTTCTTATGCTCTTCCGTTTCTACTTCCTGATTAAAATACCTTAAAAGATTATTAGCGATTTCATTGAGAATGCTTTTATCTGGTGTCGATCTGGTCTGAAAATCAGATAACGACTTTTCATTTTCCCTCAGAAGTTTCTCCATCTCTATAAGAGTGTATTGCTCAATTTGATTCTCTGGAAAATGTAGATTTTTGAATCTAAACTCCTTCTTTTTCATAAATAGTATGTCATCTGCTAGATATTTCCAACAATCTTTCCAAAGTTCAAATGGCTTGCTAACCTCACAACATACCAATAGAGTAACGAACAATCATCGTAACTATGTTGGCATTGCCCATTTTGCATTTCTTGTCACCACTCATTATTTCCATTCAACAGACCCCTTGCAATTGACACCTCTTTATAGCTTTTATATTTCACAATTTTAACTATTCATAAGTCATCATAACCAGGTGACCATTTTACAATGTTAAGCAACATCGTGAGATAGTACAATTCCCCTGACGCTGGATGGATGTTGACAATTCTACCAAGTGATAATCCTTTCTTTCAGCGAGACCAAAACTTACCTGAAGTATGTCACACAAACATTGTTGGAAACTCAAGGTAAGTCAAACCCCTTGCATCACTTGATATTTTGTTCATCGTCATCCACTCGGTGAACATTGTATATACATGGTTTTGTAATGACTATATCTAGATCTGTTAAGTCTTCAAAAGTTAAAATCTGTTCATTTTCCAAATGCAATGATAACCTCATGACTGGGGGATTTTGGTTGTGTATACGGAAAGCTAATATACGCCAAACTGCTTCACACGATGATAGATACCGATATTCGAGGTAATTTGTGATTTCATTTATCTCTATAATGGGGAGCTGCTCCATCCTTGAAGTTCTGGCAACATTAGTCCCTCTTTCAATCAATAAAGATGCTTTATCCACTCAATGATGTATTTGAAAAGATAATTTATTGCCTTTGACCTGCTGCACCATTCAACATTGACATGAGCCCTATATTTCTTCAGAATTTGTAGGTTATGGGGAACAATGTAACGTTTTTCCAATTTTATATCACCGTTCATTGCAAAACTCGATTTGTCTTCCGTACATTTGTATAGTAAATAGCTTGAATTATCTACATTTGTTGCAACACTCTATGTCCTAGGATACTTCTCCGTGCAAACATGATTTTCCATACATGGCGAGTGTGGTCTGTCTAAACCACATGGAAATGCATCATATGATGTGCAACCAGAACGAATCCTTCAAGGTCTAATACTTTATCAGGAAACTCTGCTAGAATTAATTATCGATGTCTTTAGGTGAAGGATTCTTGAACATAGGTTGTAGTGAGCATGTGGTCGTCCGTGTTTTTGAAACTCTGTATTGTATATAACCGGAGAAAAGTATAAAAAGATATGTGTTAGTTGGTATAATTTGTAGTAAAGTATTTTATAAAATATAAATATTCGAAAAGACATCCCAATTCCGTACGTAATATAGGTTTAGGGAAGAAAACACCTGCACTGAAATCTTCCAAGAGTCCATCCAATTTAATCTTACGACTCCTCCACCGTACATTTCGAGATGATACGCAATCTCTTGCCATTTTGGCGCATTCATTGTCACAAATAGATTTGGGTTACCATACCATATACAAATAGCCATTGCGTCGTGGTAATTTTCAACCATATATCTAGGTCCTCCTATAAATCAAGGTGGCAGTATAATCTGCATTTATCACCCTTTCCAATTGCATCAAAACATTGTTGTACATATAGATCTGGGTTACCATACCATATACAAATAGTCATTGCATCGTGTTAATTTTCAACCATATATCTAGGTCCTCCTATAAATCAAGGTGGCAGTATAATCCACACTTTCCAACTGCATCAAAACATTGTTGTACATATCTTATCTTAATTTCTTTTGGTTATTTCAAGCCCAACGGATCCGTTCTTGTTTAATGGCAGTGTATGCATCTACAAAATACTGTTAGAATAGATGATCACCTTTGATGATTGTTTTGCCTTCAGATATTCCTGTTTGGAGTTGATAAGCATAAAACTCTCGCATTGGTACATAGGATCATCTTGTTTTGTTTCGATTGTCACAATATGGTATCTCCTCGTGAAATCTGCTCTGACCATAAGGAAACAACAACGAAAACTGCAAACTCAAAAACAACAGGTGAAGATCACTAATTCTATAAAGCTCGCCTGATGGCTTTAACTGTAGTACCAAAAGGCGGTTTGGAGTTTTTAGAAAATGGACATGTATTGCAGAAAGTAGATGTCCTAAGACTGATGAAGAACCTCCTTGTTGGCATGACCAAGCCTGAGATGTCAGTCATCTTCAGTAGTTACCCTGTGTCTGATGAAATATAGAGCTTGTGCAGCCGAGGTGTCAAGATGTAGAGACCATTAGTTTTGTGACCCATTGCTATATCCCTTACAAAACATTGTTAGCATAAAAAAACATAGCACAAGTAATATGAGGTGAGTTATGAAACAGATAACAATTATTTATGGAGAGAAAAAATAATAAAACATTTTGTAGAGGTAGTGTACCAATAGTGGATGGTATTGATAACACTGAAAGTGTATCATATTTAGGATACTTTTTTATGTCATTTTAGCATATTTCTTACATCGTCTACTTACTTATCCGATATTATTTTGAGCTTCACACACCGGTTTTATTGGTTTTCAGGTTTTTAGGCGACAAGGCCTAAATGAGCTAAACACGAAGGATTTCTGAACAAAACCACAAGATCTGAAGGAAAATCTACTCAGAGCCGAGACCGACAACACGGTCGGGCAAGCCTTTACCCGACCGGGTAACATCACTACCCGAGCGGGCCGCGAGATCCGTAACAAACTTAGATCTAGTTTCAAACGAGCTAATAAAAGGGAGAGAACAGATCTAGGGCAAAGGGGGGCGACAAACAGGAGAAGAAAACACTGGAGAACATCTGGGAAAGCTCGGGAAGCATCGGAGAAGAGGAGAAGCACTATTCCGTACACCGGTAACGCATTAGGGAAGGTCGAGGCATCGAGTTCCTTAGGGTTTTATCATGTATTGGATTGTGTTATCTTTGGTTTCCTTTATTTCCATGAGTGAGTAGAGTCCCTACTGCGGGTAGGGTTTATTGGATTTGTATGTATGAACGATGACTTTTCTTAATGCTTAGTTTTACGATTTTCACTCTTGATTATGGTTCTATGCTTAGCAATATCAATCTTATGTTAGTGCTGACCGCTCAACAACAATGGATCTCGAACCTTGCTGGAAGGTTAAGGAACGAATCCGGTCCGCTAAGTAGTAGATTAAGTTTTGGCTAATGAGAATCTGACCGGTCGGTTAGCCAACTTAGGGATAGTGATTGCGGACGTAACGCTGCCATGGTGCGTGTTAATCGCCTGTCGGAAGGCAGGGTTGCATGTATCCATGGTTAGGAGGTTTAGGCTCGGAAGAATCACTCCTCGACAGTAGAGCATGAATTTCCCGTTGTCAAGAGTAGGTTGTAGATCTATGATTTTTAGTCGTTCTTATGTGCAATATCCGGTATCCCGTATTACCCGTAGTATTCATCATATCTAGTTTCTCTTCACCTTCGTTTTGTTGTCACCATTAGGATAGATTTAGGACCTTTAGAACCATATCCCCTTCTATCATCTTCCTTCCTAGTTTAGTTTTGTTCCTAGTTTAACCACACTTAGTCCCTAGAGATCGACCCTGGTACTACACGATCCGTATACTTGCGGTGAAGTGGTCTAGGTAATTATAACTCGTGTTTTCCACACGTCAGGTATGGAGTTGGAGCCAATGTGAGTTATTGGGAGGAAGAAGCCATCACCGACCATAACACTATATGTCCCAGTGTAAGCCTAAGAGGAATGAAGATTTCTTAAATTTTTTCTCATGTGAGAGGTGGCTCAAGAGTCTGGATACCATTCTACACTAGAGGAATACAATGTTGTTTGGGTGTGAATGGATTGGAGAATATTTGTGTCTTGAAAGGAGTTGTCGAACCTTTGCCAACACTTCAAGGCATTATGTTTTGGATGTCCACAGATTTGACACAAAAAGGGTATGGTTTGAGTGTGAGTTGGAGTATTGGTAGGGATAGAAGGAGAGGATAAATATATCTGCTAGGTAAATTATCTGCCTCTAGAGGTTAAGGATTGTCTGCCTCTGGAGTTATAGAGACGGTTAGAGGCTCTATTGTATAGATAGAACTCATTGAGGATAGTTTCTAGATGGTTGCGTGTAAGTGTGGTTGGGTGAGAAGGGTTCTGATGATTGAGTTTGAGCATTCAAGTGTTGGTGATGATTGATTTTAGGTGGTTTATGAGTTTTTGTTTGAAGTCATGAGCTGACTCACAACATCATCAAAAGTTAAAAAGGAAGGACGATGCATAGAGGTGTAGATAATGGTGGTGAAAGATCATATTCTTTTTCCAGGCCTTGGAGAAGCCTAAAGATCTTCTTGTTTTTTAGTACAGATTTTTTGATTTAATGGAGATGGTCACAAACTAACGTGAACTCCGTTAGGTATTTAAAAACAATATTTCATTCAATGCTGAGAAGTTGAAAAGAGGAAATGAGATCAAACTCTCTAGAGATAGACATTTCATTCAATTTTTTGTGAGGGCTCTGTAGACATCAATGGAGTTTTCAAATCCTGTAACAAAGCCAAAAACATTTTCGGATAAGGTACCACACAACTAAGACTTGTTAAGTCTATTAGTTTTGTGCTAAAAAAGGTATAAAGGATTGGGATTTTCTGTAATTACATTTCCATTAGTGATAGTGATTACGGGGGTGGCTAGACAATGTCTCTAGTAATGAAACCAATAAGATCTTGATAGGTAAGAAGTGATTCAAACTGAATTTTCCATTGGAGGTAGTTGTTGTCATCCAGTTTAATGGTGACGAAGTTGGATATGTTAACATGGACAGGAAAGTGAAATTTCTAGTTCTTCCATTCTTGAGAAGAGAGACCGAGCTTAGGGTTTCTCTAGGGGTGTCATTCGGGCCGGCCCGAGTCCACTTATTGCCCCGTGAAAACGGGCTCGGATAGGCCCGGCCCCAGATTAAACGGGCTTAAATTTCTTAGCCCGCGGCTCAGTTCGGCGGGCTTCTGGCAACCGATTTTAGGCCAAGCGATGGAGTAAAATCGGCGGTGAATGATAAACTTAGGATAAATTTATTAAAAATGTTTCTAGATTAAAAGATGATCTATTAGAAACATATGCAAAGGTAGAGAGATACAGAACCGACCATTTCAAAATCATTTGGAAATAACTCTAATGAGATTGTGTGCTTCACACGTACTGTAAATTTCACTTGAGATAATCACATACAGAAGAGAGAAACGACGGCCAAGAGAGAAAAATCAACAAAGCAAGAGAAACGGAGGCCGAGAGAGATACAACGACAAAACAAGAAAAACAGGGGCCAAGAGAAAGAAAGACGACAGAAGAGAGAAACGGCGACCAAGAGAGAAAAGACGACAGAAGAGAGAAACGACGACCAAGAGAGAAATGATGACCACGAGAGAAATGACGATAGAAGAGAGAAACAATGACCAAGAGAGAAACGACGGTAGAGCAAGAGAAACAGCGGCCATGAGAGAAGAGAGAAAGAGAAGACGCACGCAGATAGGACGGCTAGGGTTCTGAGAAAGATGTCTCTCGTTTGTGTCTGAAGACTTTTTCAAGGCCCGGTGGGCCAACTCAAAGCCCGACGGGCCGGGCCAAAAAATTTTCGGGCCATTATAAAGCCTGAGCCTAAAGGCTTGCTTGCATTCGGGCTTTCATCTTCATGCCCAAACCCGCTAGTTTTGAAGCGAGCTTCGGGTGGTCCCACGGGCCGAGTTCGATTTTATCACTCCTAAGTTTCTCCAAGGTTTTTATACCATAAGAACAGACGACTCAAGAAAAGGATCTTCAATCTTTTTCATTTTTATTCTGGTTATATTTTTACGATTACATACAATATTCCTTTACTGCTAACAAATTCTCTGAGCAAACTGAATAACGATTGTGCAAAGAAAATGCAGCATTGTTTCGGTGACCGTTGGCAAATAGAGTTTTGTTTTCGACAGAGAGGACCTCAAGAGGCATTGTGGGCAGGATCGTTATAAAGTTTTGAGGTCATGGGCGGAGATGTGAGTTCCTTGTAAGTCTTTGTCATTATTTAGAGAAACATAGTGTCATAAGGCTGGTTGGTGTTGTTATTGTTGCATTGACTTGTGCACTGTCATCATGCTTTCCGACGATCGGAGGTACTTTTGTGAACTTTATGATAGGTTTTCGAATTGGTGTATGTACATAATAGTGATAATGATGAGATCCGTTTATTGATCTAACAAATCGAAATATTAATTATATTTTAAATTGATGCTAGATGCATAAAACAATGGGTGAAATATTAAAACTTATATAGTTTTTATCTCAAAATTTAGAATGTAAACATTTAATAGACGTATAATGAATTCAAAGATTTATTTAGAAAAATTCAATGAACGTTCATGCAATTCAAAGATAATATATTAATTAAATAACTAATTAACACTAAATTATTAATGGGATTTTAAAAGATAGGATTAATGAGCATTATGACTTTGCCTCCTCCGAAAAAAAAATTAGTTGACATTTCCGAGTCCTGATATGATTTAAGTCAGAACACTTATTTGTATAGTTTAATGATTTTTATGACAAAGTCAATGAATATTAAAATTCCATTATAGAAACCAATGAAAATGCTGACGAGGAACATGGAAAAGATTATGTTTTTAATATTTCATGTTCATTTCCATTAACATGAACGTGACAGGACACAAAACTCACTCATTTCATGCGTCAAATATAGTTTTCAACTGTTGTTGTAATGGTTCTTAGAGATATGAATTTTGAGTTGTTAGATATTATATCTCTTTGATCGAAAGTTAAACTTTAGTGGTTTTCCGGTTGGTTGTATGGTGGTTATTCGGGCTAAAAAAATAAATGAAATATCCATTTCGGTTGGTTTTAGGGTGGTTATTCGGGCTAAAAAAATAGATGAAATATCCATTTGGATTATATTTTTTTTTTTCAAAAACTGTAGTGCTTTTATAAAAAGCTTGGGAGAGATAAATCTAGGAATTTTGCCATTTCTTTGGAACAAAACAAATTTTATTTACCTTGAAAATATCAAACCATGTTGAGATTTTTTTTCAATCCCAACACATCAATTTTATATGTTAGTCAACATTATTTATTGCATTTTCATTCTATTATGTCTTGCAAGTTTCTATTGTGTATTGAATGATTTGTTCTTTAGTTTTTTTTAAACATTCTTTCCGTTATTTCATTATTTTATAGACAATAAGAACTAAAAACATATTTTTGAGAAATAAGACAAGATTCAATGCTAAGCAAGTATCATGACGCAAATAAGAGAAATCGCTCAACCCAAACTTATAACAACTCAGTCAAGCATGTTATTAGGAGATGCACAAAGTCCATGAGAAATTGTCAAGGTAGAGCGTTAATCGACTCGACCAAAAGAAAAAGCATCATTTACCCCTCTGATTTTGTTTGAATCGAGTGCTTGCCAATTCGGTGGAGCTTGAAACCAAAATTTGCTGATATTTTTCCATATCAAGGGACTAAGTTTAAACATCAGCGACACTGAAAAACTCGAGAAAAAAGAGTTTTTTGAAAATGCTTGAGAGTTAGAAAGGTATTGGACGATATTGCAGGTTCGAGCTTTCGGCGAAGAGGGTTTGAAGGTGAGGTCATCGTGGTGACTAGACATCGACCAAGTCTTCTTTAACGTTTTTCTTTAAATTTGTTTCTTGTTGTAGCTTATTCCAAATATATAGATCCATAGATTGTAGCCATGCTTTAGGCTATAGTATTATGTATATGATTTCATATTAGCATTGTTTTCTTTGGTTTTCTACGGTTTAATGCCTAATTTTATTCTTTAAATTCTGAAAAAGTCCATTGAGTTGATTGTCACATGGATAAATTCAGATAGAGACGTCGAATTGATCTAGATCGTATACATTAAAAAATTTTGAATGATCACATCAAGATGTAGGTTAATAGACTTAAGAATTATGATATCAAACATTATTGCATTCAACAATTAAGTCATTATAGAGATATAAATGATCGAAGTAATTGAATAGAAAACTAAACTACGAGAGAATGTAGATCGATATAAGAATATTCAATTGGAAGAAACAAAGTAATATGTTTTAAATATTTGTACTCATATTTTACTTTATTGCATATATTAGATATAAACACAAAATAAAATTTTCATGTTTATGATTATAATTTTCGTAATATTAATAGTTTAAATTTTTATTAGTCTTCAATTGGAGTGTATCAAATTTGGAAGAATCTATTGTACTCTTTTTAATATTTTTTGGAGATAATCCCAACATTGATGGAATCCCTTAATTTTATCCACTATAATATATTTTCACTTTTAAAAATTAACCATAAGTATATATTAAAAAATATATAATGTATATTATATAAATAATATTAAAAAGACATATATATAATTAAATACATATAATATGAAATATATATGTATACGTATCTATATTAATAATATGTATTGTATATTGTATAAATATAGATATATTTATATGCATACGTATATATATATAATATTGTAAGAGTTAACTATATATAAATATGTATATATATTATAATATATAAATAATAAAGTATTATATATATATATGTATATATACCTTAGGAGTGAAGAAGTACTGTAGGAGAGTGTAATAATTTTCTGTATCCCTATCTTTACAAGATGATCCCTTATTTATAGGGAAAAACAACCGCCTATGTTGATTTAAAATAATGACATTTATATTTTTTAATACTCTTCCTTAAATGTCTATTATTGACTATTGACTATCTCGTTAAAATTTTGTCATGGAAAAACCCTTTGGGATAAAAACCATAATGAGGAAAAAAGAGTACAGTCATAAAAAAAAACTCCTCGATTTGTCAATCCTTTGTCCTCGATTTGTCAACCCTTTGTTTGTTTATAAGCTTCGTAGGTGACGCATCCCGATGTTATGAATATGTTTTCTCAATGTTGAAGTCGGGAACGCCTTTGTGAATAGATCAACTACATTTTCGTTTGTTCTTATGTAACGAACATTAACTTCTTTCTTCTTCTCAAGCTCCGGGGTATATGAGAAAAATTTAGGAGGGATATGTTTCGTCCTATCGCTTTTTATGTATCCTTCTTTTCTTTGGGCGACACATGCTGTATTATCTTCATATAGTATCGTAGGGTTGATATCAGTTGATAATCCACATGTCTCTTGTATGTGTTGAGTTAAAGCTCTGAACCACACACATTCTCTACTCGCTTCATGAAGTGCTATGACTTCAGCATGATTTGAAGATGTTGCAACTAGTGTTTGTTTCTGTGAACGCCATGATATTGATGTACCTCCAATTGTGAAAATATATCATGTTTGTGATCTAGCTTTATGAGGATCTGATAAGTAACATGTATCTGCAAAACCGATCAACTCACGTTTGGAATCTCTAGGATAAAATAATCCTAAATCAGTCGTCCATTGTAAATATCTAAAGATATGTTTAACCCTATTCCAATGACGACGTGTAGGGGAAGAACTATATCGTGACAAGAGATTAGTAGCAAATGTTATATTAGGACGAGTGAAATTTGCTAGATACAAGAGAGCCCCTATTGCATTCATATATGGTACTTCTGGTCCAAGTATCTCTTCATTTTCTTCACAAGGACGAAATGGATCTTTTTCAACATTTAAAGATCTGCATACCATTGGAGTGCTTAATGGATTTGCTTTATCCATGTTAAAGCGTTTTAATACTCTCTTTGTATAATTCGATTGATGTACAAATATACTAGTCTTTAGATGCTCTATCTGTAAACCAAGACAAAACTTTGTTTGTCCAAGGTCTTTCATTTCAAATTCCTTTTTCAGATAATTACGAGCATTTTCAATCTCTTTTGAGGTCCCAATTATATTCAGATCATCAACGTAAACAGCTATAATCACAAATCCACTTGTTGTTTTCTGAATAAAAACACAAGGACAAATAGGGTTATTCACAAATCCCCTTCTTAAAAGATATTCACTTAGACGATTATACCACATTCGTCCAGATTGTTTCAATCCGTATAAAGATCGTTGCAATTTGATTGCACATATTCCTTTAGGTTTTGAGTTTGATGTTTTCGGCATTCTTAATCCTTCAGGGATTTTCATGTATATATCATTATCCAAAGATCCACATAGATATGCCGCAACCACATCCCTAAGGTACATATCTAAGTTGTTGGATGCTGTTAAACTCATCAAATATCTAAATGTGATAGCATCCATAACAGGAGAATATGTTTCCTCATAATCAATTCCAGATCTCTGGGAAAACCCTTGTGCAACAAGACGTGTCTTATATCTCGTGACCTCATTATTTTCATTTATTTTTCGTACAAAAACCTATTTGCATCCAACCGGTTTGACACCATTTGGAGTTTGAACGATGGGTCAAAATACTTTTCTTTTATTTAATGAGTCTAATTCTATTTGCATAGCTTCTTTCTATTTGGTCCAATCATGTCTCTTTGACATTCTAACACTGACATTGGTTCTAGATCTTCACTATCATTTTCAATTTCTTTGGATACAGAGAATGAGAATATTCCATCATTGTTATTTATTTCATCTCTTCTTATAATCTTTTCATTATAGATATAATTGATGGAAATATCATTGTTCTCTGTATGTTCATGATTATTTTCATGATTTTCATTTTGAAGATCATCTACCTCATTTGTTTCTTTTTGAATGTTCTCTATTATTTGAGAATCATCATTATTATCAAACTTCTTTCTCTTTCGATGATTTTTATCTTTAGAACCAAGTGGTCGTCCCCGCTTTAAGCGTGTGGTAGACTCATTTGAAATTCTTTCACCCGTATGCCCTTTTGGTATTTCTATACGAGCAGGAGCATTTGCAGCTGGTATGTATGATTTTGTAACCCGAGTTGTATCATTGAACCCATCTGGAAGTCTATTAGCAATATTTTGCAAATGTGTTATCTTTTGCAAATGTTTTGTAGGAGGATCAAGATATAACAATGATTGTGTTTTCCAAGTTAACTCTCGTGAGGCTTGTTTTATTCCTCCTCCTAACGGTGGGAATTCATTCTCATTAAAATGACAATCAGCAAAACGAGCTATGAATACATCATCCGTTTCTGGTTCAAGATATCTAATGATAGATGGTGAATTATATCCAACATAAATTCCCAATCTGCGTTGTGGGCCATTTTTGTTCGTTGCGGTGGAGCAATTGGAACATGTACAGCACAACCAAATATTCGAAGATGAGATATATTTGGTTCTTGGCCATTTGATAATTGTAATGGAGAATATTTATGATAAGCACTTGGCCTTATTTGAATTAATGCAGCAGCATGTAAAATGGCATGCCCCCAAGCAGAAACTGGAAGTTTCGTTTTCATTAGCAATGGTCGAGCAATAAGTTGGAGACGTTTAATCAATGACTCTGCCATACCATTTTGTGTATGAACATGTGGTACGGGATGTTCAATCTCAATACCAATCGATGCACAATAGTCATTGAAAGCTTGAGAATTGAATTCACCAGCGTTATCAAGCCTCGCCTTCTTAATAGGATGATCGGGGAATTGAGCTCGTAATTTTGTTATTTGAGCAATAAACCTCGCAAATGCAACATTGCGGGTTGATAAGAAGCAAACGTGTGACCGTCTACTAGAAGCATCGATCAATACCATAAAGTATCAAAACGGTCCACTTGGTGGATGTATAGGTCCACATATATCCCCATGTAATCGTTCTAAAAACGATGGTGATTCATGTCCAACTTTGACAGATGATGGTCTTATTATTAATTTTCCTTAAGAACAAGCACTGCATGCAATTTCATAAGACTGAAATATCTTCTCATGTTTTAATGGATGACCATTGGAATTTTGAATAATTTTTCGCATCATTATTGAACCAGGGTGACCCAATCGATCATGCCAAATCTTAAACATACCTTCATATCTTAGGTTTAATATGGCATATGTTTCCACCATTCTTATCTTTGTGAAATATAGCCAAGAGGATAAAGCTGGTAAAATTTTCACAATATGTTTCTTTTTAGAAACCATCGTCGTGATATAAAGATATTCACGATTTTCATCATTCATAGTCTCAACATGATAGCCATTTTGGCGAATATCTTTGAAACTTAATAAGTTTCTTTGGGATTGTGGAGAGAATAATGCATCTTGTATGATAAATTTTGTCCCTCCTCCAAACATTATAAAATTTGCTTCTCCACATCCCTTAATTATTTTTGCATTTCCAGATATTGTATTGACACTGGATTCATGTATTCTCAACTTGGAGAAATATTTTCTATCTTTAAATATTGTATGTGTCGTAGCACAATCGACTAGACATATGTCTCCATCATTGATGTTTGATCATGACATATTTTGTATTCTTTTGATCCGATAAAGATATAGATGAACCTGAAAATATGAAGTAAACTTTGCATATAATATATAACAATGTAATAAAATATTACAACAAAAGATAATCTAATAAAACTTTTAAAAACTAAATAGCGGGAGGAAAAATACATTCGAAAATAACAAGCAAAGTCTTAAAAATGAGATAATGATAACAAAGAAATTCATGTCGAAATCTCATTCTCTTTTCTCATCTTCATTATCAGGTTGATACATAAAGTCCACAATGTCAATGTGCATTCCAACCTTGTCGTTATCCAGGAGATCATCTGAGACAAAATTCGTTTGAACATTTTTGCCTTTATCTGTCAGTGACTTCTGGTATAAATCAACAAAATGTCTTGGTGTTCGGCACACTTGGGACCAATGTCCATTCATACCACATCGATGTCATATTGTATCTTTTCGCCTTTTAGTCACATTTTCATTTTCATTCACTCGATTATCTTTCCTTTCATTTTCTCCATGATGGAAATTATTTGGTGGATTACTCCGACCTCTTCTTCTACCATATCCATTTCCACGACCGCGATCACGTCCACGGCCTCGGCCACGACCATGTATATATCCACGCCCACGGTCATGCCAGTGGTTATAATTTGATGAAGTCGCATTTGTTTCATAAAATGATGCAGAACCAGAGGGGCGAGCATGATGATTTTTCATTAATAGCTCGTTCTGTTGTTCTGCAACGAGGAGAAGCTATAACAATTCGCGATAGGTCTTAAAATCCTTCGTGCGATATTGTTGTTGTAAAATTACATTATCAGCATGGAACGTCGATAATGTTTTTTCCAACTTATCATAATCACTTATTTGTTCCCCACATAATTCCATCCTGGAGATTATTTTGAATTGCAGAATGATATTCATCGACGGATTTATAATCCCAGAATCTTAGATTCAGCCAATCATTCTTTGCCTTTGGGAGTATCACATATTTCTGGTGATCAAATCGATCTTTAAGAGATTTCCACAAATCTACGGGATCTTGTTTTGTTCGATACTCATTTTTTAATCCATTAGCAATATGATGACGTAAAAATATCATGGCTTTTGTCTTTTCCTCTTCAGAGGAATTATTATCTTTATCGATCGTGGCAATAAGCTTTTTGCCTTTTAGATGCATTTTAGCATCAAATGCCCATGTCATATAGTTTTTTTCGAGAGGCATCTAGTGCTGTGATTTTGAGATTCACCAAGTTCGACATGAAGATCTGTTTTCATTGAAGAGAAGAAATAAACAAATATAAATTATGACATTGAAAACAAAATTAAATAAATTATTATATAACAATTCATGTGTTAGGTCTGTTTATATTTACAGATAATTTATTTTTAGATTTATTTAACCAATTAACAATTAAATAATAAAAACATAATTTAAATAAATTATGGGGTGAAATTTTTTTTCATCCTCCACATAAATAAATAAAATAATTAACAAAAATAAAATAAAACCGAAAATTGGTGGCTCGGTCATCCGTATAACAAGAATAAATAACAGATAAATATTCATAAACTATTAATATTATTGATTGGTGGCTGAGCCCGCAGAATCATATAGTATAATATATATTATGATCGAGATATATATTCCACGTGGTCTATATATAAATTCTTTTTACTTGAAAATCGAATCCAAACCGAAACCAAAATCGATTGGAAATCGAGATCGTAAAAAATTGAAATTAAAAAAAATACATGTAACGTATAATATTTTTCTTAACTAATTAGAATGCTCGTACGTAAAAAATTGAAATTAAAAAAAATACATGTAACGTATAATATTTTTCTTATAGAATGCGAATGCTCGTACTGATAACGTGTTAAAAATTAACCATTAATAGATATAAGTATATATTAAAAATATATAATATATATTATATAAATAATATTAAGATATATATAATTAAATACATATAATATGAAATAGATATGTATACGTATCTGTATTAATAATATGTATTATATAATATATAAATATAGATATATTTATATGCATATATATATATAATATTGTAAGAGTTAACTATATATAAATATGTATGTATATTATAATATATAAATAATAAAGTATTATATGTATATATATATATACCTTAAAAGTGAAAGAAAGATGAGAGAGAATGAAAAGTCCTAAGAGAAGAGAGTGAAGGAGAGATGAGAGAGAGAATGGAGAGACGAGAAAAGAGAGTGTTTGTAAAAAGTATTGTAGGAGTGTAATAATATTCTGTATCTTTTTTTATAAAGAGATCTCTTTATTTGTAGAAAAAACAACCGCTTATGTTAACTTAAAATAATGACATTTATATTTTTTAATATTCATTTATTTTTTTCATTATATGTCTCCTTGGTTTTTCTCCAGAGTATAATTTATCAAATACATCTCCTTCACACTTTTTATTCTTAACAACTTAATTGTTTCCTTAGAAAAAAATACCAAAAAAATCAAAACTAAGATTTTATTAATATCTACTATGTTGATGTAGACGTCAGTTACAGTATTGATATATAGTCAACTAACACATATACATTAATTGATACATTTTTTAAGAAATTGATAATTTATAATTACGAAAGAATTTGATTAACAATATATATAAAAAATACGAAAAAGGAATATATATAAATTGTTTGGCCGTTTATAACAAATTCATACATTTTTATAGAAACTGGTAATTAGGTAAATTAAACTCATGTTTGTTTGGTTTTTTTTTTGGATATTTTTTTAAAAGTAATCAATCGCTTTTGACCGGCACGATATTTGCCTCTAGAAGAAAGAAACTACGCGGTGTTCGTGACATCCTTAGTTGGTGTTTTTAGAAAAAGTCAAAGCATTGACCCGAAGAACCGACAGGGACTCCTAGATCCGAGGGCTGCGATCTGGCTGTGTCCGTAACCCTCAACAGTACTTCGATTTCAATTGTGGTTCTAGATGCGAATGTGGACACGCGCTCCTCTGGTCCTTCCTCTGAATCAATTATTGATCTCACAATTTATTCATTTTGATCTCATCATACGTCGGGTTTGATATTTTAGAGAAGCATTGCATTTATGAAGTAAGACGCCTCAATTAATTTATTGTACATACTTTTGAATTATTGTTCAATTATATTTAAATTATTTTTTTGAGTTTTTTGTTAATGGAAATGATGATAGAAACTTTCAGGTACATATATCGCGAATTATATATATATATATCATTTTATCATTTGTATATCCATATCGAATAACATATTTTTTCGATATATATATTTGATTGGTTAATATTATTTTTTCTAATAAAAATATTTCATTTTGTATATTGTAGAATTGATGCCAATATTTGCGTATGTCCAAAACTTCACAGGTATCCAAGATTCCAAAACGGTATCCAAGTTTTCAAATATATAGGTTAATTCCGATAACATTAATGGTAAATGTTGGAATCAAAACTAAAATAAATGTTGAAAAAAAATGTACCAAAGAAAAAGAAAAAGGGAAACCTTGAACTTTCTTCTCCTTGAGTATTAATATATGTAAATATCGCTCTAATTAAGGTAATATAATTGATAAATGTAGATAAATATATATGGGATATCATGGTTTAATTTCGTATATTAAATATTTTTCATTATATAGATTGATCTTATTTTTTTATAAACTATCGTATAAATTCATGGATTTATGTAATGCGCATTCAAAAATAACAACTGTGAATTCTTATGATTATAAAAAAAATATGAATATATATTTGTATGTATGCATATAGTGGGTTTTGAGTTATATAAAAAAAATTAAATGGATATATATATTGTATACGAAACATTTCAAAATAGATCTCTTGATTCTATGTATAATTAGAAAAATTTGTACACTGATAATATGTATATGCAATTTGAGAGTTTTCTTTCTAAATTTTTTTATCTGTATGCAAAAATGAATCACATTCAATAGTTAGTCGGTTACTTATTCAGCCCTCCATTGTGGTATTTAATTTTTTTTCATTATAAAATATAATTTATATTTTACCAAATTTTTTATGCATATAATTTTTAACAATCATTTCAATTCTAAAATCTAATCAATTAAAATTGAATGGATCATATTTAATTTGGAAATCTGAGTTCATTTATTCTATATTATCCATATACTAATCCACATGTATAAAATATTTCCAAAATTTTTACAGCACTCCAATTTGGACCATATATCTCACCATAGAGATGTGGAATAACCTTAAGAGTTCCCTTTAGATTATTATCATTAAAATCGGTATTGACATTACTCTCTTCCATCAATTGTATCAATGTAGAACATAAGAGATTTCGCCACGGTTTAACGTAGCTAGACTCACTAATGATCAATAACATTAACAGAGAAGAGTGATGTATATCTGAATGTAGATGCATAACATAGGCATTTCACTTAAAGTGATTTATATGCTCGTCTTTTCAAATGATCCTAACTTTTCGAGAAAAAAACAAATTTAATCTTACATAATGATAAAAATAAACTGAAATTGACTAGTTCAAGAACATAATACTGACAGTGAAAATAAAAAAGAGCAAATTGAACTAGATACAAGACTTACACTATACCAAAATATTAAAGATATCTATACCCATGCCAACAAGTACTCATAAATGACTATAGATATAACACCTTAAGTACGCAGATCAACAACCATGAATATATGGGATCTATTGAAATAACCATGTTCTATATATCCTCTCATTAACAATATGATGTTTAAGATCAATTTAACTTTGTATTACTCTTTTTGTTGTTAAAGTATAACACTGCAAAACGATATCAATATCAACCTTGAGCATTCTATAATATATCCTCTCAGTTACAACACTATAATATAATATATTTAAACAATATAAACATAACAAAAAAATATATATCCTCTCGGTTACAACACTATAATATAATATATTTAAACAGTATAAACATAATAAAAAAATATATGAATATACAAGTACTGAATTTTGAGATAGAGATCTACACGAAGCAGTATAGGTTACGCACCTTCAGCTAAAAGGAAAAGATGTCAAATGTCATTGTTCTTCATGAACTTTATCTCTTCGTAAATGGTATCAATCAACTTTTGGAAGTTAACATTTTAAGTAGCTTGATCGATGTTAACTTAATTATCTCTTGTCTACCCAATGTCATCTTTATGTTTTTTTAATAAATACTATATAGTCATAAAAGTAACACTCCTGCTTTCTCTCTCTCTACCTACATGGCATATTTTTTATGTGAATTTTCTTAAGGTTCGTGAACTTTTTGTTTATCGATTTTGGAGTATCTTGATTTTTAACTCTAGAATTCTCTAAAATATGTCTCATATCAATTTAAGCTATAATAAAATGAATATGAATCATTATTTGTTGTGAAATAGAAGTTTCATCCTGTCCTTTCTACAATAAAAATTGTTAAATTTCTCATTCATTTTCTCGGGTTTGGTGTTCTCAAAGAACATTGCTACTCCCATCTTGAAGATCCCTTAGATATTTTGGAGTATCCAACAAAATAACTTTTCATAGGTTGGAATCCAATTTCTTTTGGTCACGTTGATAAGATCCAGCCTTTACGAGACATACCAAAATGTGAAAATGACTTATGCTAGGATATTTACTCGACCATAACTCATAAAACGTCTTAGTTGTCACTTTAGTTGGTGCTTAAACAAATTTTACCTAGTAAATGGTTACTTGATGAGATAATATTCTCTAAATGAAAAGTTTGAGTGATTAAAATGTTAGTCGGTCTAAGGAAACTTTCTCTCTAAATTGGTAAAAGATACTTTTTCGAGTGTGAGAGTACTCGACCCATGTTATCTCTCTAGAAGGTCGCATTTGGTCGATTAATGTTACTACTACACCCAAATTATTTGTTTAGAAAAGATGTTTAACCGAGTAGTAGAATTGTTCGACTCAAGCATTTTCACTAGATAAATATTCAAATTGAGCGAATATTTTCATTTAAATGAATTCATTGATCCTGGAAAAGTGACTATTCAGCCAAGAACTATACTCAGATAATGTTGCGAGCTTCAAAATATTAAGTTTTATAGGGTGTCCTCACTAGGGGTGGGCAAAAAACCCGTGCTACCCGTCCCGTCCCGAAACCCGTCCCGAACCCGCCAAAAATTACTCGTACCTGCGGGTGCGGGTTCGGGTTCAGGACGGGTAATTTTGTTTCACAAACGGGTACCCGCGGGTACTCGTAAAAAATTACATAAATGCCCCTGGTTTTAATTACCTAAATGTAAATGCCCTTGGTAACCCTAAAAACCTAACCTTCTTTTCCCCTAACCTAACACTGAAATCGTCCGTCATAGTCGCCTAAAATCGCCTCCCCCCGAGAGACCGACGCCGGTCTCCTCCTGCTCAGCCGACGTCCCCCGCTCGACGCTGCTCGTCCGACGCTCCAGCCTCCTCTCTCTCCCCTCTCGATACACCGCCGCTCCAGCCTCCTCTCTCTCCCCTCTCACCGCCGCCGCTCCAGCCTCCTCTCTCTCCCCTCTCGATAGACCGCCGACGCTGCTAAGTGAGTTTTTCTCCAGATTTAAATGCTAAAGCAGACTCATTGATTATGACTTGTAATTTGTCCCGTGGTTTGTCATACAGATGTCTTCTATGGCTGACAGTACAGCATGCTGAGCATATTGTCAGTCGTCGGAGTAGTGGTAAGCTGTTTATTCGATTACACTTTGGTTTTGTTATTGTTAACTTTTATTGCTGCAATGTGTGCCTGACCTGATGCTTCTTCCAGGCTATGGTTGTTGCTTTTTCATTAGGAATGGGACCGATTCCTTGGCTCATTATGTCGGAGGTAACAACATTGCTTCTGTTTATGTTTTAGTTGCATACACATCTCTCAGCGTTTGCTTCAATGAATATTGATCTGAGAATAACGTTGGCGTAACATATTTGCTAACTTTCTTGTTTGTTTTGGTATGCTAACAAAACAGATCCTTCCCGTCAACATAAAGGGTCTAGCCGGAAGTATTGCAACGCTTGCCAACTGGTTTATCTCTTGGTTAATCACCCTGACTGCAAATTTGCTCTTGGCTTGGAGCAGTGGAGGTTCCTCTCTCTCTCTCTTTCTCTCTCTCTCTCATGCACGCACGAATGAACACACACAATCAGGCATAAACATAAGTACACTCCAGAATAGAAACAAGCATGTCTTGTCCATTATTGGACAAGTTCCAAAACTTTTTGTCGTTTCTATCTAAACCCGTGTTTCCCAAATCTATATGAGTTCTAAGTTTCTTTTGGACCATTTCTAGAAACATGTAACCTTCTTCAGGCATGCGATTCAATGAAATTGTTATGTTTTATTGTCTCACGTTGGCTCTTGAAAAACCTTAAAACTCTTTTGAACATGAATCAATGACGCATATATAGGGTATTTGACAACTCTTGAAAAAACTTTTGGATCGAATTAGTTGCAAACCCATTTGTCATGTTATTCGAGCATGACATGAATCAATTGCTCGTATATACACATATAACATTGGATAAACCTAAGCTCTCAAATTAGTTTTTAAGTTGAGATATGTCTAAACCCATTTGATTGAAGAATTAGAGAACTTGTTTGTTAAGGAATGGTGTTTTTTTCCGATCAAGACACCCTTTCTTGTCTTTGTCCGCAGGAACATTTACCCTCTACGCATTGGTATGCGGGTTTACGGTGGCATTCGTGAGGTTTTGTGCCACGTACACTTTACTTGACTTTAGAAGACATTGAAAAATTCGAAGATGGTACCATTTTTTTATATTTGTTCATATTTATCAGTATTTTATATATTTGATGGTATGTTTTTTATGTTCTTTTGTTTTATTTGTAGATTTTCCAAATCCGACGACTAATGGCGGAGCTTCCGCATATATTGACAAAGGATATTCTTCGAAATGAGATTTATATAAACTTTGTGAAAAACGTTTTTTGTTGTGATAGTTTGTAATTTTTGAAGTTGCAAGACTTAGAATTGTATTGTTATGCTTTGTAATTTTTTAAATATTGTAAGACTTGATTTATGTTGTTATTGACTTTTAATTTTTTTTTAAAACGGGACGGGTACCCGCGGGTTATAAAAGTTTTGGCGGGTTTTTGCGGGTACCCGCACCCTGCGGGTACGAGTACAGGTAGTAAAACTAATTACCCGTGCGGGACGGGTTCGGGTGCGGGTAGCGAGAATCTCGCGGATACCCGCGGGTGCCCACCCCTAGTCCTGACAACCATGAGGCACAAAGTTTGAGAATTAACGATACAAGTTTAATGTATTAGATGCATAGTGGGAGAAATTAATAGATTTATATCTACGGCTATAATATCCATGAGTGGAGTATCAAATTTAAGTTTAAATGGACATGATGCTTTGGTGGTGTTCCCAAACCTCCAAAGTCACTTCTTATTTAATTATCAATTAGTCAACAAGTACACCACAGTTTCGTGTGAGTTTGTTGTGAACGAGATCCTAGATCTGTCATAAGTCGCATGTGGAAAAAAAACTAGGGGAAAGACGTTAAGAAACGTTTAAAAAGACTACGAAAGGTCCCTACAAGGAGAGGAGACCGGGAGGAGCAAGAAACTGGAGGATCAAACAATGCTAAGCAAGAGCAGAATTGTGGTCGGACATAATGGCGGTCAGAGGGAGAAAACGCTCGACTTAAGAATTTTCTAAACAAACATACTTTGTGTTTATGAATTTTAGTGGTAAGATTTATGCGGCACTTGATCAAGCGATTTGCTCGCTCGATCAAGCGATATTTTTTTAGTTTTGTTTAGTTTTCTTATTTTATTTATTTGTCCATTATTGTTCGATTTTTATAAATTGAAGACTCATTTTATGATATTTTAACTAAATCTAGATGATTTGGGTGTCTTTTATTTGTTATTTTTTGAGATTTGTCTATCAAAATCTTGGAGAGATTCAAAGTGTTCACCCATTTATCAACAGTAGATCACTAGTGTTGTATCGTTCTGAGTTTAGGGTTTAATAGTTGAATTGTAGTTGGGATTTGGGATGTCATCATGGGAAAGATAAGTTTGAGGTTCTACTATCGAGTCGCTAGGGGGTTTTAGTCTGTTTCCATCCATCTAATAAAGAATGTTGGTGTATGTTCATATAAAGTGGTATCATAGCTCCGTTCTAAATGATATGTTTCTTTTGACTTGAGATCAATGGAATCACTGACAAGTTACTTATTGTTCTTTGATTCGGGACATCTAGTGCTTTAGAATGCTTGTTGAAAGGATAATGAGAATGATATAATACTTGTGAAATTGATGTTTAATCAAGATGGAAACCATTAACTCTTGATAAAAAGTGTGATCTGTATGTTATCATCTATCATAGTGTTTGTTTAAATCTTTGGCAAAGCAGTTGAATAACTAAAAGAAAAAAGGTATCTTGAAAAAATCCCCATTCGATTATAATTTACGAAACATAATTAATAAACTAGAAGGGGTTGACAATCAAACTATTCCCTAGAATTATCTGTAGCTATAGATAGATATAATATATTATCTCAATCACGTTCTATGGAGTAAAGATTTTACATTACATTATCTAGTCATCGAGGAATATTTCTAGACAACAACCTAGATTAGTTGATTAGAAGGACCAATTAATGATCAATTTAGTGTTGAACCGAGATCACACAAGTATGGATGTTTCGATCTTGTTGATTATTGTTTGACAATCTATGTGGAATGTAATTATGTTTTATGCTACCACCAAGAATATAATTGATATAGGAATCAATCCATTGAGAAATAATATCTCTCTAATTTTTCATAAGAGAGGTAAATATCAATATGACAGTATGTGTATAGGGTAGGTGTTGAAGATGACGAAGAAGAAGGATGGGTAGGTGTTGCTGAAGCTGATAAAGAAATAGAAGGTGATGCTGAAAGGTGATGCTGAAGGTGAAGCTGAAAGAGAAGGTGATGATGAAACTGGGGGAGAAGGTGATGATAAAGCTAAAGGTGAAGGACAAGAAGTTGCAGTCCCTCTGACACTAGAACAAAAATTAATAAAGGAAATAAAGAAGCCGGAGAAAAGAATCATCAACACCGTAAAAGACCTTCTAAGGGATGTCAGGTTTCATTTGTCTAATCAAAATCAAAGACGGTAAATCCCAAAGGTGCTGAAAAGGTAAAATCAAAGTCTGCCGAGAAAGATGCGAGCACCAGAAACCAATCTTCCGGCATTGTTAGAGATGATGATTTTGACTTCCTTCGACGTTCATATCCAGTATCAAGAAAAGAGCCAAGCGAAGAGCCGGTTGAGTCGGTGGCTGAAAATGACTCTAGAGATGGCTCAGAAGAGGATTTGGAAAATATTTCGAGATTAATTGAAAATATCACATTTGCCGCCAGAATTCCTCTAATTGAATACATTTCCACAGATGTCACTGCAGCCATTGCTCCTGATGAAGTTCCACCAAGTAAGTAATATTTAGTGAAAAGGTCATTTGAGTCAATTTCCATTGAGAGTCGGAATGGGTAGCAAGAGTTGCATGGATCGCAAGAGTCACATAAGTCGTAGGGTTGCATGGGTCGCATGGGTTGCATATGTCCCAAGGGTCGCAAAGGTCATAAAGGTCGCACCAATGTAACGAACGATGAGTCTAATGAATAAAGTAATCTTACGCAGATTCTCCAGTGGGTACTGTCGAAGAAGTCGTTGACGAGGAGGTTTCTGCCGAGGATATTCTAGTGGGTCTTCTAGAAGAGGTCTCCGTTGAGTAGGTTACTGCCGAGGATACTCTAGTGGGTCCTGTCGAAGACGTTGCCGACAAGGAGGTTCCTGCAGAGGATATTCCAGTGGGTCCTGTCAAAGAGGTCACTGCTAAGGAAGTTCCTTCCTAGTATACTCAGTGGGTCATGTCGAAGAAGTCGCCGACGAGGAGGTTTGTACCGAGGATACTCCAGTGATCCTATCGAAGAGGTTGCTGCTAAGGAAGTTCCTACAGTGTATATTCCAGTGGGTCATGTGGAAGAGGTCGCCGCTAAGGAGGTTCTTGTGGATGATACTCTAGTAGATTCTGTCAAAGAGGTCGCCGCTGATGTTGGTGTTGACAGAGCTCCTGAAGTTATTTTCATAGATGTCAAAGTATCACCAAGTAAGTACGGTCATTTAGTCACAAAGGTCACATTGGTTGCATGGGTCGCATGGGTCACAAAAGTTCGTATTAATCGCATAGGTCGTATGGGTCACAAAAGGCCGTGTTAGTCGCATGGGTCGAATGGGTCGCTATTTCCTAATGGTCGCATGGGTAACAAAAGGTCGCATGTCCGAATGGGTCGCAAGGTCGCATTGGTCGCATGGGTCGCCATATGTTTAATGAAGTAAATTTTATGTAGATGTTGGACCCTTATCGAAGGAGTCTGAGCCATATGTTGAACCTTCATCGGTAACTAAACGAGCTTTAAGACCGCATAAGGTATATGTTGAACCTCCACCGGTGAAAGAGCAAAAATAGGGCGAAGGAGAGGGCGAAGGAAAGAACAGGTAAAAAATGTAATTCAAGAACCTGTAAAGAAGGTGGTTCAAAAATCATTAAAAAGGTGGTTCAAGAACCTACATGGAATCAACATTTTGCGTGGCAGCCCAAGGGATTAGGAGAGGGCGGGATAACCCGAGAGTTCGTTCATTGATGCTAGCGGTGTAATATTGACTGCTCTCTATATGTTTCTGACGAAATCTCAACAACAGCATTGGTGGAAATCTGATCTAGATTGTCCCCAGGAGCCAGGGTTTTGGGAGATCATATTAAAGCCCAACGTATGGTTTGAAGATGATGTAAGTTTTTTTAAAACCCTTAGTCACAAAGGTCACAGACGTGTTTTTGTGTCATATGTAATTATGTGTGTTTATTTTTTTTGCAGTAATTGGATGAAGCGTTGTTGGAGCTGCATTATCGCATGAGCACATTCCCCTACATATATCGGATTTATTACGTTTGCCGTGTTGCTTTAATGCAGACGCTCACGCTACGCATGTACGAGGATATGGAAAAATTTTCGGAAATTCTTAGTGATTGTTTGGATGGCAAGTATCCATTCAGAAGTTGGTACAAACCAGTAAATCAGTTTGATGGCTTTGTCTCGATTCTAAACATTCCATCGCTCAAAATTCGATATATACATCTTCATTGGATAGCCATCAAAGCGGATTTCAAAACTCGATGCATCACGGTATATGACTACCAGAGTAGTATGAAGGAAACACATATCGATCTGTTGATTCAGAAGATAAGAAAAGATATCCCCAAGATGCTCATTCTTAAAGAGGTTCCTTTTGTGGCTTCTGGAGAGGATGAATGAAAGTACGAGTATTATGAAGGTCTGCCACAGAACAAAAGCACGAGTAACTGTGGTGTTTACGCCTTCAAAATCTTAGAAGTCGTTGTACTAAAAAGACGTCAGACTTTTCCCTTCATTTGCGACGATAAAATTCCTTCCATGCGTGAGAAGATGGCTGCTGATATATTTGGGAATGGAAGATGTATCCTTCCATCCCGAGACTAACTTGATACATTATTATTTTATTGGGAATGGAAGAAGTAAATAACTTGATACATTGTTATTTTTTAAAAAATTTATTCATATTATTCGTAAATAATTTGATTTGAATCCAAGGATAGTAGAGGGTCCAAGGGTCGCAGGGGTCAAAGGTCGCAGAGGTATAAGGGTCACAAAGTATCCATGGGTCGCAGGGTAAAATGGTCGTAGAGGTGTAAGAGTCGCAGAGGGACAAGAATCATAGGGTCCAAGGGTCACACGGGTCCAAGGATTGCAGGGGTTCAAGGGTCGCATAGGTACATCTGCGACCCTTGTACCTCTACGACCCTTGTCCCTATGCGATCCTTAAAGCTCTGCGATCCTTGGACCCATGCTACCCTTGTACCTTTTTGCGACCCTTTTACCCCTGCAACCCTTTACGCTTTATTATTAAATAAATAAATTTTTTTATGATTCAAATCAAATTATTTACAAATAATATGAATAAATTTTAAAAAATAACAATGTACCGAGTTATTTAAATCTTCCATTCCCAAAAATGATAATAATTTATCAAGTTATTTACAAATGACCCTTAGACCCCCTGCGACCCTTGGACCCCTGCGACCCTTGGACCCCTGTGACCCATAGACCCCTGCGACCCTTGTACCTCTCTACGACCCTTTACCCCTGCGACCCTTTTACCTCTACAATCCTTTACGCATTATTATTAAAAAATAAAAATTTATTATGACTCAAATAAAATTATTTACAAATAATATGAATAAATTTTGAAAAAATAACAATGTACCAAGTTATTTACATCTTCCATTCCCAAAAATGATAATAATTTATCAAGTTATTTACAAACGACCCTTGGACCCCTGTGACCCTTATCCTTCTGCGACCCTTTGACCCTTGCGACCTTTGTCCCTCTACGACCTTGTAACTCTGCGACCCTTTGACCCCTGTGACCCTTATCCTTCTGCGACCCTTTGACCCATGTGACCCTTGTCCTTCTGTGACCCTTGTCCCTCAGCGATCCTTGTCCCTCTCTGACTCTTGGCTCCTCTGCGACTCTTGGACCCATGCGAACCTTATACCTACGACCCTTATCTCTCAATGACTCTTGTTACAATAATAGTAAATCCACGAAAAGAGTGATACTAAGAATACTACAAACTATTGAATAATATTAAAAAACCAACCAAATACAAACATGAGGTTCAAGTTCAAAGGAATATTGTTGTTCAAAGCAATCAAAATACAACTGAATTCAAACTATGTTGTTGTTAGGCCCTGGTTGAGAGACAAACCGAAGCACAGGTGTTGCTCCATTGGAGACCAATTCGACTTTGAGGGAACAACCCTTGTTCAGTCCATGTTCATGCCAAAACTTTCTTCAACCCCCTCTGATGATAGCGCCACCACATTTCGCATGCCTTAGATCTGCCGACCACGCCATTTCGTAATGGATTATCAGCAGTATCTTACATCATCTTCCGAAAAGACCGCTCAACCTCGCAAACCTTATCGGAAGTGTCTGCGACATCACCCAAGTTACATCAGTAGAAATGAATAAAAATCGAATAAATAACCAAAGTGATATATGATGAATCGGTTTGAGGTCACTTACCAATGCGTCTACTGTCAGATTTGAACGCGTGATTGGTACCGTGAAAATCTTTGAGCAGAAGAAGATTACCCTACTTCTGCGTATGATGATGATATAGATGATGTATATTGTAGATTACACATATCATCTCCGAAACCAGTGACGTGAAAACCATGTTACCTTCGTAAAAGAAAACTACAAATCTAGAATACGGAAATAATGGTCCTTGGAGAAATCTTTCCATCCATCAGTTAATCTGGAGCCATACAACCTGACTTCCCATGTTTTGTTAGACACCTCCGATTTAAGCATTGACGTGTTTTTTTCCCTCATTTTCCCGTAAATATGCTCATCGAAAAGGTTCTTCAAAATTTCATGTAACAAAAAATCTGAAAAAAAAAGTGAAATTTGTACATTCTCTACATGTAACATACCGACAGAGAGAGATGAAGGAGATTACAAGGTAGTTGTCCAAAAAGCTCAGAAGAATGATTTGGACGAAATGAGGGAAATGTGGCATTTTCGAAAAAATGGGTGGAGATGATGAGAGTTAGAGAGAGTGTATCGTTATTCGAAAAAAGATGGGTGGAAGATGATAAGAGTTAGAGAGATAGTGTATCGTTATTTGGAAAAAGGAAATGACTGGAATTCGAAAATACATGAACTTGACATCAATTCGACGTTAGATGGAATTCGAAAAGACATGATCACACGATTATGTCTTTCAAATTTTGGTGAAAATTTTGGTAGGAATTTCAGTGAAAATAATAAATTTACAATGCCAAACTGATTTATGGGTCGCATGGTCGTTTAGTCGAATGGGTCGCATGGGACGCATGGGTCGCATGGGGCACATGGGTCGAATGGGACATATGGTCGCATGGGTCACATGGTCGTATGGATCACTTGGTGAAAGTTCATTTACAGCGTCGCATGGGTCTCTTGGTCGCATGGGTCGCTTGGTCGCTTAGACGCATGGGACGCATAGATCGCATGAGACACATGGGTCATATGGGTCGCTTGGACACATAGGTCGTTTAGTCTCTCATCGACCTTTTTACCACTGCGACCCTTGTACCTCTGCAACCCTTGTTACGATAATAGTATAAATAACCAAAGTGATATATGATGAAATGGTTTGAAGTCACTTACCAATTCATCTACGGTAGAATTTGAACCGTGAAAATCCTATGAGCAGCAGTGGTCACGGTGAAGTGAAAAACGATGTCACCTTCATGATGAAAAACTACGAAATTTCCAATACAAAATTCATGGTCGTTGGAAAAATATTTCCATCCATCAATGAATCTAGAGCCATCCAACTTGACTTCCCATGTTTTGTTAGACACATAATATTTAAGAGTTGTCGTGTTGTTATCCCTTGTTTTCCCGTAAATATGTTCATCGAAGAAGATCTTCGTAATTTCCTGTTGCAAAAAAACGAAAAACAAAGTCAAATCTGTACATTATCTACATATAACATACCGACAGAGAGACAGATGAAGGAGATTACAAGGTAGTTCTCCAAATAGCTAGGATGAATGGATTGGACGAAATGATGGAAATGTGTCATTTTCTAAAAAAAATGGGAAGGAGATGATGAGAGTTAGAGAGAGTATGTCATTATTCGAAAAAAGATGGGTGAAACAGTCGTGAGAGTTAGAGAGAGAGCGTATCGTTATTGGAAAAAAGGAAACGGCTGGAATTCGAAAAGACATGACCGTAACGGTGAATCATCATCAGATGGAATTCGAAAAGACGTGATCACACGGTTATGTTTTTTCGAACTTTGGTGAAAATTTTAGTGGGAATTTCGGTGAAAATAATACATTTACAACACCAAGCTAATTATGGGTCGCAAGGGGCGCATGGTAAAAATACACTAATAATGTCACATGGGTCGCTTGGTCGCATGGGTCACATGGTAAAAATATATTTATCACGTCCTTGCATAGGTTGCATAGGTTGCATGGGTCGCTTGGTCTCATATATGGATCAATAGATGCGAACTCGAAGAATTTATGTATTTATAATGATTAAATGATAAAAAACCAATCAAAATAAGACATTTACAACGTCAATCAATGGTTAAAATGGATTATGACCCATGTATCCCAAGTTGTGTAGAACGAATGCATATGTTTAAGAAGTGATAATAGTGTTTTAAGAATTCGTCGGATGAGTTTGAAAAAATTTAAAAAACTAAAATTAATATTTTATTCAAATGTCGATATTATTGTCTGTATTGAGTCTAAATATACACACACAACTCAAACATATTGATAATGCTATTTTAAAAACAAATGCATGATTGCATAGGTCGCATTATATAGATCAATAGATGCAAACTCGACGAATTTATGGATTTATAATGATAAAAGGACAATAACAAATCAAAACAATACATTTACAACATCAAACTAATTAATGTCAATTGAGAGTCATATGGGTCACATAGGTCGCTTGGTCGCATATATTGATCAATAGATGCAAACTTGATGAATTTATGGGTTTATAATGATAAACGGAAAAAACCCAATAAAAAAAATATATTTACAACGTCAAATTAATTAATGCCAACTAAGGGTCACATAGGTCGCATGGGTCGCTTGGTCGCATATATGGATCAATAGATGTGAACTTGACGAATTTATGGATTTATTAATTATAAAAGGACAAAAACCAATCAAAATAATACATTTACAACGTCAAAATAATTAATGCGAATTGAGGATCACATGGGTCACATAGGTCGCTTGGTCGCATATATTGATCAATAGATGTTAACTCGTCGAGTTTATGGATTAAAAAGGATAGAAATATCAAAACAATACTTTTACAACGTCAAACTAATTAATGCCAATTAAGGGTCACATAGGTCACATGGGTCGCATAGTTCAAAGAATTATGACCCATGTGTCCCAAGTAGTGTAAAACGAATACATGTGTTTCAAAAGTGATAGCTATCTCCTGCCATGTACTCCATCTTCCAGTCTTCTATTTTCTTGTTTGGTATTGCTATTCAGATTTATCTCCTGCCATCTACTTTGTTTTCCAGTCACATTACAACGGTGACCCAACACCGTCACCTAGGTTAGCACCGCAACTCGTCAGTGAGTGCATGGAGACCGAGTCTGCCGATTACCAAGACCTTGAGTAACACATAGACAGCACGATTCCCTGTGTGCACCATGGCACCTTCGTCACGAAGGTCACAAAGGTCAAAAAGATTTTTCATAGAATTTGGTGTTAGATATGCAGACTAACAGAAGAGACGTAGACGTTTACTTATAGACATGGGCCGGAAGAGTCACATGGGTCGAATGAGTCTCACAGGTCGGAAGACGGGAGTCTGACAATGACACGACAAGTCACATGGGTTAGAAGACATGAGCCTGAAATAGAAACAACGAGTCACAATAGTCACATATGTGGCATGAGTCGCGTGGGTTGCATGAGCCGCGTGGGTCGCATGAGCCGCGTGGGTTGCATGAGTCGCAGAAGAGTCATATGTGGTCGCATGAGTCGCATTGGGTTGCATGAGTCACATGGGTCGCATGAGTCGCAGAAGAGTCATATGTGGTCGCATTGGGTCTGATGGGTTCACATTTAAACTTGATTATAATTTAATCCCATTGAGGATCGACGATTTTATGGATTTCACGTAATTACGAACAATAGATGCAAAATATGATATTTTCAACGTTTAAATATTGATTTATTTAAAATGATTGACAAAGATCACAAAGGTCTCAAAGGTCACAAAGGTTACAAAAAATGAAAGAAAAAGAAGATTGCAAAAGTTAAAAAAAAAAGAGTTGAAAAAAGGAAAGAAAAAAGTTACATGAGGTCACAAAGGTTACAAAAGAAGTTGATAAAAAGGAAAGAAAAAAAAAAGAAAGAAAAGGTTATATATGGTCACAAAGGTTACAAAAAAAGAAAAAGAAGATTGAAAAAGTTAAAAAAAGTTGAAAAAAAAAAAGAAAAAGGTTACATAAGATCTCAAATCTCACAAAGGTAAAGAGAGTCGTGTGTGACTCAATGCATCTCCAAGTTCACCTTCAACTGTGATCTTAAGTACTGCGTGTACAGAAAAATGTCTAAGTCTGCCGATTACCAAGACCTTATGTTATGTAGATACAACACAATGTCCTCCATCCACGTTGTAATTACTTGTGTGTATATGCATAGAGACCAAGTCCGACGATTACCAAGACCTTGAGAAACAAATAGACAGCACGATGTCATGCCTCCACCATGTCACCTTCGTCACGAAGGTCACAAAGGTGACAAAGGTAACAAAGATTTTTTATAGAATTTAGGGTTAGTGACTTAGATGAAAAGAGAAGAGAGATGAGATTCTCCCGATTCAATATCATCTCGGGTGCAATGGTGATACTTAGAGAATCGGGTAACAAAAATCGATGGAAAGAGAGTGTCGAACAGACAGAATTCTAACATCAAAACAACGTGTCACAAGGGTCTTGAGTGTGGCATTTGTAAAAAAATCATAGCTGGCATTGGAAAAGCTAGGAGTGTGACATCGAAATGACTAGTCGCAAGGAAGGGTCACAAGGGTCACGTGGATCCCATGGGTCGCAATGGCCGAAAGGGTCGCATGGTTCACAAAGATTGCAAGGGTCGCATGGCTGCAAAGGTCGCACGGGTCGCAAGGGTCACAAAGGTCGCAAGGGTCGCTATGGTTGCAATGTCCGTAAGGGTCGCATGGGTGGAATTATAATGAAGAATTTATCGAATTACAATGATGAAAGTCACAAAGATTTTGTCAAAATAATACAAATAATATAATATTACAAACTATTAATACAAATAATATAATATTACAGACTAACAAACCTTCTTTTTTTTGAAATTGATGTTGTCTCGGTTGTCACGTTTCAAACACTGTTAGTGATGCTGGAATTTGAACCCGTTTCTCTCGAAAAATATCGGGTTTGTCTCGATGAAGATATGGTATTTCTCCGAGTCTCACCGGGTCTAGGATAATGATTCTCTTTAGGCCTTCCACCTTGCCTTTTCTCAGCCAACGTAACAGGTAGAACCCTAACTTCAGAATATTAAGGAGGAATATTCCAATCACTGCAATCAGGAACCGGATACACGGTTTCTTGGTAAGTCAAACGGCATGTCTCCCGAAGGTAGTATGTTGTACATAGATCTGGTATCTTGTGACCGTTACCAACCTTGTATGCAGTCGCAATTGCGTGACTGTATGGATACTTATCGACATCAAACATTTTGCAGTCACACGTTCTTTTTTGAAGATTGGCTACAAATCTTCTCAACATCTCATTTCTCACCTCACACTCATCCCTCAGCATGTTCAATTCAATAACCTCATATTTGGATGCATGTCCAAACCGTTCATGTAACATTTTCTCAACATAAGGTGTTAACTTTTGAGAATCATCATCGGTAGCTGCTTTCAACCTATACCTATTGAACCATTCCATTGTCTTTCCCATACAAATTTCTAAAAGCCCTATGATCGAATTTTTTTTTACTTCTTCAATGTTGAATTTATTGACTCAGCCCCATTAGTGGTTAATAAGTTACACCTTTCTCCCTTAAATTTGCATCTTGCCCACTTAACGGGATCAAGTTCCTCTTGTTGCAAATACTTTGCAACATTAGGATACTTGCGCAAAGGTCAAGAAGGTCAAAATGGTCACAAAGGTCACAACAGTCACAAGGGTCGCAGAGGGGTCAAAGGATCACAAAAGGGTTCAAGGGTCACAGAGGTACAAGGGTCGCAGAGGTCAAAATGGTCACAGAGCTCACAACAGTCACAAAAGTCACAAAAGGTCAAAATGGTCACAAAGGTCAAAAAGTCAAAATGGTCAAAATGGCCACAAAGTTCACAACAGTCAAAAGGGTCTCAAAGGGGTACAAGGGTCGTAGGGGTACAATGGTCATAGGGGTCAAAGGGTCGCAGAGGTACAAGGGTCGCAGGGGTACAAGGGTTGCAGGGGTACATGGGTCGTAGGGGGTACAAGGGTCGCAGGGGGGTCAAAGGGTCGCAGAGGTCAAAATGGTCACAAAGCTCATAACAGTCACAAAAATCATATTTGTACTTGACCTTCAAATCATTTAATAGCATTTCAAATTCGTTCACCGTGTATGCTGCTGCACATTTGAAGAACACTTTCGCCATAGTATCACCCTTTGAAGTCTTTCTACCATGCACTTTATTGACGTAGCTCTTTATATTTTGCAATATATGACGCGCACAAAAACCATGATCAGTTTGTTTATACACTTGTTTGACTGCTTTGATCAAGCTTTTATGGCGAACATATATCATAACGACATCGCGTCTATTCGGTATCACCTCTTTCAACCTTGACATAAACCACGTCCATGATTCGTGCTTCTCTCTGTCGAATATTCCCCATGCAATGGGATATTGGTGATGTTCACCATCTTGCACGGTCGCCACAATCAATGCTCCCTTGTACACTCCTATAAAAAAATGTTGCATCCATAGCAACCACTTTATGCATGTATTTTCATCCTCTTATAGTCATTCCGACAACCATAAAAAGGTATTTGAAGCTTTTCCCATCACTGTTGAGCTGAAGATTTACGACAGATACGGGATTTCTTTCTGTAAACATATGCAACCATCCTGGAAGCCTCCTAAAATGTTCAAAGTCATCACCACGAATCTTCTTTTTAGCACTGCATTTGCCTCTTAATGCCATCAAATACGATACATTGGCACCATACTTTGCTTTTATACGAGCCATCAATTCTTTTGCTGGAGGTATTTCATATTTCCCGGTATATTCGTCAATCAAATAATCCTTAACCAATTCCGATGTACCCTTTGTAGCTTCTATGAATTTAGATATAGGTGAATGGTTATGAATGGGATAGTGTATTCTCACACTAAACCGTTTGGAATTCGGGATTGTTGTCACGCGTAATTTCCATTTACAACCATTTTCCGGCAAACTTGCATCGTACTTCCCACAACTTTGAATCAGATCTTAATGTTTTATATCTAAAACAAGCTTCAATTGAATCCTTCTTTACAAATTCATGTACATCCTTCTTGCTATCAAAATCTTGCCCAATTTTAAGATGCAATCTATATTCGAACTCGAAGATAATATTTTCACTGATTGCACCCTCGTGAACTACTATTTCCAAGTTGTTCTCACCATCACCATCCTTATACTCTTTAGGCGCATTAGAATTAACTTTATTACTGCCACAAACAACTTCATCAACTACAGCATTCATGGCACACCCTCCATCTTTTCTTAACCCATTGGTATGTTCACTATCAGAATTATCCGAATTCAAAGTATTTATGGTTTCCGTTGGATTACTCCCAACTCTATTTTTGTTATTTAGACCTAAAATAACACAGTCATCATAATCTACAACACCTATATCTTCACCTTCTCTAGCAATGCTTCCAAAAACAGAAATGAGAGGTTCAACTTCACTCTCAATTTCGTTTTCATACTTCACACTTGCTAATTCTATCGCCACATACAGTAGTTGTTGAATTCCTCTTATGCGATCGAACATATAACAAATAAGATGTTTGTCATTCATTATATATGTCATATTGGGCAAATAGATTAACTTCAACTTCGTTGTATTTTTTCAACCATAATCTCTGCGCATAACTCATCAATAAGTTACTGGTATGTCAGACTAACCGGAGGACAATAGAAAAATCCTCTTTGGTTTTCCTGAACTCTACCAATCCATTCAGATTCTCCATTAGGGTTTTTTTTTCTTATTTTCCATCATACAAAAATAAATCAGTGTGATTTTTCATCCACCGAATCCATTACGCCTGTAACAAAAACATAAAAAAAAGGGTAAATTCTGTGCGACTCGATGAGAGTCTGTGACCCAGTGCGACCGTGCGACTCGATGAGACTCTGTCACCCAGTCTGACCGTGCGACTCAATGAGACTCTATGACCCAGTGCGACCGTGCGACCCGATGACACTCTATGATACAGTGCGATCGTGCGACCCTTTGAGCCCTCCAGGACCCTGTACCCCTTCGACCCGTTGACCCCTTTGCGATCCTTGTACCCCTGCGACCCTTTGACCCCTTGCGACCCTTGTACCCCTTTGTGACCCTTGTACCTCTACGACCCTTGTATCCCTGCGACCCTTGGATCCCTTTACGACCCTTGTACCTCTGTGACCCGTGTACCCCTTTTCGACCCTTATACCTCTGCGATCCTTTGCGACCCTTGTATCTCTGCAACCCTTATATCCCTGTGACCCTTGGACCCTTGCGACCTTTGGACCCCTGCGACCCTTTGACCTTTGATCCATTTGACCCCTCGATGAGACTCTGTGATCTAGTGCGACCATGCGAATCGAAGAGACTGTCACTCATTGCGATCATTTGATATTTCCTGAAATATGATTCGTTGTTGACAACAAATGATTTCAACCTATTCCGACGAATCTGATGTCGATTTCAAGCTACCTGCGAAGATTTTGTTGTCAATTTCAAACTACCCGCGTCGAATATGATGTGGTATGAGATAACAATAATTTTCGCGCCATAATAGAGAGAAATCGAGCTGTTCTGGAAGAGAGAGAAAATTTATCTACAAATTAAAGGATAAAAGTAATATGATGTTATTAATATTTGAAGGGTATATTTGAAGTTGAATTAAAAAAAATAAATAGGTTTGAAATCAAAATAACATTTGAAACGTATTTCTGAAGTTATCTCTTTTATAATTCGTAATCATCATAATAAAATAATTAATGTATAAATGATGATTTAAATTTCACTTTTTATACGTTGCCGTCACAGTTTTATGGGTGAGATTTCAAATGAACAAATTTTATTTTGAATGAAATTACGAAGATACAATGCTAGTTACATGTATATTGTAATGCTTTTCTTCCTCCCAAGTAACCCACCATTAACATTTTGCTTATCCATTAAGCCAGCACCTCTACATTGCATGAAAAGTTCTACGTGGCGTGGTTAATGAAAAACACCTGGCTGGGTTTGGAGAAATCAAAAGGGTAAAAGTGTAATAAATAAAAAGTACCACAACCATGTGGCAGTCTCTGCTCCACCGGCGTCCACGTGGTATCTTCACTAATCCAAACACTTCCTACAAGAAGTGACTAAGCACGTATAATAGTTACACGAAGACAATACTATAAAAACACAACACTTCAATTTATTTGGTTTTGTCACAGATCTTGTAGTTGTTCGTGTTACACGTAAAAACATCATCAAAGAAAAACAGAGGCCATGGCATCAGGGCAAAAACAGGCTGAGAAAATTGCGATAGAGAAGAGGGCCGAGGCCGCGGCAAGGCTCGCGGCAGATGACCTTCGGGATGTTAACCCACACGGCGGAAAAATGACATATACGGTGACGGAGAAGACAACGGAGAATCCGCCAGAACAGCAGAGGCCAGGCGTGATAGGTTCGGTGCTAAAGGCGGTGCAGGGGACGTACGAACACACGAAGGAAGCCATTGTCGGAAAGGGACATGAGGCGGCGGAGTCGACGGTGGTTGGGGCAGAGAAGGCATCGAATAAGGCAGGGGAGGTGAAAGATGCTGCCGCTGCGAAGGCTGGAGAAGTCAAGAACATGACTGCGCAGAAGGCTAATGAAGCAGCTGATTACACGGCGGATAAAGCGAAAGAGGCAAAGGACAAGACTGCAGAGAAGATGGTCGACTACAAAGATTATACGGCGGAGAAGGCTAGAGAAGCTAAGGACAAGACGGCGGAAAAGATGGGTGAGTACAAGGATTATACGGCGGAGAAGGCTAGAGAAGCTAAGGACAAGACGGCGGAAAAGGCGGGTGAATACAAGGATTATACGGCGGAGAAGGCTAGAGAAGCTAAGGACAAGACGGCGGAGAAGATGGGCGAAGTCGCGGAGAAGGCGGGGGAGTACAAGGATTACACTGCGGAGAAGGCAACCGAAGCTAAAGATACAGGAGTTAGTAAGCTCGGGGAGCTGAAAGACAGTGCGGTGGACACGGCGAAGAGAGCAATGGGATTCTTGTCGGACAAGAAAGAAGAAACGAAACAAAAAGCGACCGACACGAAGGATACTGTAATGGTAATCATCTGAGACAAGATTATATAAATGTTCCTCTTGTGTTTTTTATAATGGAATATGAATGTGAATGTAGGAGAAACTAAGCGAGACGGGAGAGGAAGCGAAGCGTAAAATGGAGGAGATGAGATTAGAGGGAAAAGAATTGAGAGATGAAGCAGGGCAAACGGCGCACGACGCCTCGCAGAAGGCACGACAGAGCACTGAAACAGCCGCTGGAAAAGCATATGAAACCAAAGATTCGGCCGCTGAAAGGTGGATCATTTAGATGCGTTTTAGGATCCATATAATCAAAAACATTTACATATTAGGGTCCATGTGATGGTTCCACTTAGTAATTAGGGTGTACTGTTTTCCACTTAAATAGGGGTAACGAAGCGAAGGGAACGATAACAGGAGCAATAGGGAGCGTGGTGGGGGCCATAAAGAGCAAGTTGACGATGCCGTCGGACGTGGTTGAGGAGACGCGTGCAGCACGTGTAGACGGAGGTTCAGGGAGGACTACAGTAGAGGTGAACGTCAAGGAGACAGGACCGGGGAATGTGGCTGAGTCGTTGAAGGCCTCTGATCAAATGACCGGTCAAGCTTTTAACGACGTTGGACGCTTGAATGATGAGGAGGAAGGGAAGGGAAAAGTGAAGCTGTGATGAGGATGATGTTGGGTCCAAAACGCTCTGCGTAATGTTTTGTTATAATAATGTCGAATCCATAAAATTTGACTTGTTCTTTTTTTTTTGTCATTTTACGCAACTTTGTACGCTTCGTTTCTTTTCCTTTTTTTTTTCACGTTGCGACTCGTGATAATGTTGTCGTTGGAATGTCTACCTGGTTCTTATTTTCTATTTTCCAATTCAATAGTGATGTGGAATATATCCTTAAAGGCGTTATAAAAACTAAACAAAATAAGCTATCTACCTCCATAACCTTTATATCCTTAAAGGCGTTATAAAAACTAAACAAAATAAGCTATCAGATCCCTCTACTTGTAAAGTACGAGAACATTTTTACTTTATTTGACTATCTCGTGAATTTATATCCACGGTAAAAACAAAAACCTACGATCGCGTTTTTTGTGCAATTTTCAAGTTGATTACGTTGTGTTTCCTGCTCGTTTATCTTTGAGCTTCATCTAGTGTCCTTGTCTCTTTTTTTTTTCTCTTAAATCCTGGTTATGTTGTATTATGTTTTCCTCCGAATCTGATCAACTCCTTCAATCTCTCTTTTCATCTGTTTGTTCACGATCCTAGTTTGTTTCTTAGATCTTCTGTCTAAAAATTTGGTCGGTCATCTTTTGCAATATGTTCCAATCTAATTACTCCATTGCTTTGGCTCGTTTATGATCCACAGGGTTCTTTCAATAAATAACATTAACTAAACAGTTAGTAATAACACCTTCAGCCACATAATGGCTTGTGGGTGCACAAAGGGCTGTGTATTCAGCCTCTTCAGTATACTGAATAATAATGGATTGCTTCTGAGTTTTTCAGGTAAACATTGCATTTTCAATGGTTAAACAAAACCTCGTTATACTATTTGAATTCACCATATTTTCAGTTAGGTCAGAAACAACAAATCTAATCAACCTCGTATCTTGAACTCTAAAACAATAATCTATAATGCACAGTTCCAACAATGTACCTCATCACCCTCTTGGCCTCTTAAGTTTGCATTGCTCTTTGAATTCTGCATACCAGATTTCCTCAAACTGATTTGCATACTTAGACTAATCGAAGAAAATTCTATCTGTCAAATAACTGATTTCAAATCCCATAAAGTACTTCAATTTTTCGAAATCATTCATCTCAAACTCCTTGTTTAGTTTGTTTTTGAATTGCTTGATCAACTCCTCATCATTCTATGAGATGATCAAGTCATCAACATATAGACAAAATGACCTAAATTTTTTGGTTTTTCTCCTGCGAATACATTGCAGCATCATAATCACTCTTTTTGCATCCTTCCTCAATGAAGAATGAGTCAATCCGGTTGTACCAGCTCTAGAAGTTTGATTCAATCCATATAGGGCCTTCTTCAATCGTAAGACTTTTTCTTCAACCCCATCAATAACATATCTAGGAGACTGCTCTATATATGGCATTCTCTGATCTGGCATCTACCTTTTGCCTTTGTTGAGCTGGAACTAGCACATGACAAAGACTTCTATACACCTTGAGATGGTTCACACTAGGCTTGTGACCACTCCAAACCTCCAAAGGGATCTTGTTATCTAGAGCTCTTGTAGGTAATTTGTTCAGTCCAGAATTTGTTTAGGAGTCTCTTATCTTTGAACATGTTTCTTGTTATCTCCATGAGTGTCCTATTTCTCCTCTCAGCTACTCCATTTTGTTGAGGAGAATAGGTCACACTCAGTTGTCTTTGTATTCCATGCTCTTCTAGAAAATCAATGAAGGCTTTGGAGTTAAACTCTCCTCCTCTGTCTGATCTCAAATTCTTCACCTTCTTCCCAGTTTGAGTTTCCAACAAATTCTTTAATTTCTTGAACATGGTGAATGTGTCTGACTTGAGTCTGAGGAAGTAGATCCACAACATATGTGAATGATCGTCTATGAAGGTCAGAATACACACACTTCCATCCAAAATTTTTTCTGGCTCGGTTGGATAGTATAGCCGAGCATGGAGTTTGCATAGGACCATAAAGGTCTGTATGCACCAGTTCAAGAATTTCATTTGCCTTGCCTTCTGAATGTTTTGGAAATTATTCTCTGATCTGCTTTCCTTGTACACAAGTTTCACAGAGTTCCCACTCTTATAGGCATTCTCACACTTCTGTCAAGGTTTATAAAAAAACTTTCTTCTCTTGTCATATGGTTAGTGGCTCCGTTGTCTATTAGCTACACATCCTCACTAAATGTTTCTGCAACTACATGAGCTGCAGTGAACAAGAAATCCTCCTTTTCTTGCTCTTAGTTTGCTTGAGCTTGATTAGGAGTGTACCTCTTGGCTTTGCAGTCCTTTGCAAAATGCCTTGCTCTGCAACTTCTTGGTGAATAACGTGATCAAGTCCTTGGTGAACAACTGCAGATTGACCTGGTCTGCAACTTCTTGGTGAACAACCTGATCAACTCCTTCATGATTTTGAATCATGCAAACAAAACTATATGTTTTTGTGCAATTATTTTGGTTCCATTGGATTTCTTCATCCCTATATATCGACACAATTAACAAAATATGAAAATCATAATTTTCATTGACAAGATAAAAAAGTCATGACAATGACAGATGATTCACGACCACATGGTCTCTTTGTATATTTGAGTCTCATTATCTTACTAGTTATTATCTAAATATTATTATATTTGCAATTGTCACCTCATCTGTATCGTATTCAGTACAAACCAACTACGAGTGAACAGTACACCCAGGGCTGATGTGTCGACGTTATGGTCGTTCTTTAATGGAGTTACCGCGTGACTTCTTCTCGATGGTAGGATATGGTTTTTTCTTCTCCGTATGTGTGATCGTTAAATTACCATCACAATTTTGTGTTTGGTAAGTGTTCGAATCTTAATAGCTAGAATGAATTTTTCGCGATTATTTTGAGTTTTTTTTTATTTTTACCATCGACACTTACCATAGCTGTAGGATTTAGTAAGCTTTTTCCTCGCCAACCGTCCAATGTATAATAGGTGAGATCTATTTCGCCCGTCAAATTTTGTCACGTGTTAATTATAAACCGTCTGATCAATTATTAGGGTTTGAGGATATAATTTGGAGTTTTCATTCTCGTTGCTTTTGGACAATGTTGTTTTACTCCAATTCCTCCATTGATTTAGGTCAACATTTGATTCATCCCTCAAATTTTAGCCTTAATTGTACTTGCCCTGAACTATAAAAACCACTTCAATCAAAAACCGTTAATCGACCTGATTTGACCAGGTTTTGATCAGATTTTGACACAAATTTTAATCCAATTTGGATCCGGTTTTAAATCAATTTTGACCCAATGACATTTTAAAATGTTATTTTTAGGCAATTATATATGAATTTACTACACAAATAATAAATATTAAATTTTTCGATAATTGCGTCAAAATCAAATTAATCGTATTGGATTAATTAATATCGAGTTACAATTAGATCAAATTTAGTTAATTGTACCAAAATTGGATCAAAATGAGTTTATCAGATCAGTTTAATTGATTTCAAGTAAAAGATTGAATTGAGTTAGTTAGTTAGTTGTGTTAAATAGGATCAATTAAACTTTTTCGTTTAATTTAATTTTTTATGTATTTTGTACTCGATTTTAATTTGCTTTGGCCCGATTTGTACTCGGTTTTAGTCCGGGTATATTTTGAAATGTTAATATTTAGATTATTTTATATGAATTTGTTATACATATAAACAATTTGTGTTTATTTTTTTCGTCAAAATCAAGTTAATCAAATCAATTTACTTATTTTGAGTTAAAAATTGGGTTTGATTGTGTTAATTGCGTTAAAATTGGATCAAAATCGAATTAATCGAATCGATTTAATTGGTTTCGAGTCCAAAATTGGGTTCGGATTAGTTAATTTCATCTAAATTAGATCAACAAAATCAATCTGATTAACCCAATTTTGATATAGTTAACTTACTAAATTTTGACTCGAAATCAATTAAATTGATCTAATTAACTTGATTTTTTTGTAATTATCCAAAACATTGTTTATATGTGTAGTAAATGTATATTTAATTGCCTAAAAACTAACATTTTAAAATGTAATCATCAACTAATATTTTAAAATGTTAATTTTTAGGGTTTAGAGTTTAAAATCAGGTCAAAATTGAATTAAAATTGGTTCAAAATCAGGTCGAATTCGGATCAAAATCGGTCGATTCAGGTTAAAAAACGGGTGGGTTAGGGTTTTAATCCGGAGTAGTGATTTTAACGGAATTTTAAAGGTTAGTTGATGGAGGGGATTTTAGATAGATTTTTTATAGTCGAAGGGATTATAGAATTAGGACTAAAATTCGTAGGGGAATTGAATGAAGACCAAAATTATAGAACAATCGAACTAAATCAACATTATCGATAAGGAATATGCGTTTATTTTCTCATTACAACTTTTTTCTTTCTTTTAAGTTTATCAGAGTGATTGTTTTTCCTCTGCTTTATTTCTCAATGCATGTTGATTTTTCTTCTCTTTGTTCTTCCTTCATTTTAGTCTATGTAGTTAGGTTTTTCGCTTTGTTTATATATGTAAATTAATCTAGCATTGTTTTAAATTTCTTTTGTATCTGGACTCGGTTGAGTGTGAAATCTAGATTTTTTTAAAGTTTCATTTGTTCTTATTTTTTGGTCTTATGATGTTTGACCTTTTCCATTTAATATAGAGTTTTTTATACTAACAAGTGAATTCATGCGATGTACTGACTTTTATCAATTTATTTTTATAGAAATGTAATTCACATGTCATAAATGGATCGTCATACTAGAGATTTCGAACATCGATATTGGTGACATATTTTGTATAATATTTAACGAAAAATAACTAATACAATTGAAATTTTATTAAAAGGTGTTAGAAAATTACAGTATATAATTTCAATAATGAATAATAAGATTAATTTTTTTTTATATATTCATTTAAACAAATGTTAGTGTAACGAAAGATATATGTGATATGGAAGTCAAAAGAAACACTAAACTTTAGATGTTTCAAATAATATTTTTATTATAAATACTCATATCATAAATAGAACAATGTTAAATTCACAACAAAATTACATGTATTAGTCTTTTATATATTTAATGAAGATAAAATCTTATTATAATTACCGTACTTGTTTATTTTTTTACATAATTATGCACATATTTTTCGTCATTATAATTGTTACACTTGATTTAAGTCCTATAAATACACTTAAACTTGAGCGTCGGTTTCCAAATTGACATCTGATGCTTAACGACGTGACATGTTATCTATTTTTCGTTAATGATTACTGACATGGTCATCACATCAATGACCACGTCGACATCCATGTCATCGAAAAACAAAAAATAAATTAATTTAATATTTATAAAATTTGATCGAAAACAAAAGAAAGTTTAAAAAAAATTGTCTTCTCCCGCTATTTTATTTTTTTTTTCTCCTCTCACTCTCTTTCGCCCCTCTTTTAGTATACTTTCCATGCACCAAAAACGGACACAAATCTTAAAATGAGTATAAATAAACAACAAAAAAAATTCACCCATGAAAACAGAGCATTTTACCTAATATTCAAATCCATCTCCATCAAAACCCAGATCCTAGAACTCCCTCAATCTTTCGTCCATTATATCGTCCATGAGTATGGCTATTCATTCTTCCATATTCTGTTGCAAATGAGGACGCTTTTGCCAGAAAAATCCATAATCCTTATGAAGAAGAAGATTATCAAGTCTCTGAAGGATTAGGATGATGTAAATAAACAAATTGGGGAAATTCGGATGCATTTGAAGATCTTAGACACCCAAGTTGCACAGCTTTCGGCGAGTTCTTCTAAACAGCAAGGAATTCTACCAGCGAAATCTAAAGTGAATCTCCCTGAGTACTACAATGCCATCATGCTAAAAAGTAGGACAAAATTTGCACACGTTATACCTCAAAATTTTGAGAAGGGAGAATGCTCAAACTCTTCAACGATGAAACCTAGCGAACCCGAGCAGCCTAAGGAAACACAAGATAAGGGGAAGCGGAACCAATCTATGTGCCACCGCCACCAAGACCTCCTCCACTTCCATTTCTCGATCGGCGAAAGAAATGAGCTAACGACTCGCAATTTTCTAAGTTCACAGCGAGGTTGAAGAAGATGAAAATCTCTATGCCCTTCTACAAAGCAATCATGCAAATACCTTCCTACACTAAGTTCTTCAAGGATATCTTCACCAAGAAGCATAGTGTGGAAGAGAAAACAATGATGGTCACCGCTGCAAGATATGTTGTTATCCAACATGGGCTGCCACAGAAATTACCTGACCCAGATATCTTCGTTATCCCTTGTAAGCTGGGAAACATTGCCATTGGCAATGCCCTCTATGACTTAGGGGCTGGTGTGAACCTCCTACCATTGTCAATTTGCAAGAAATTGGATATGGGAGAGATGAAACCTACAAAAATGGTACTACAGATGGCTGCTCGTTCAGTGAAATACCCAATAGGGATTTTGGAGGATGTACCACTTAAGGTAGGCGATTATTACGTCCATGTTGATTTTGTGGTTTCAGATCTGGAGGAAGATGCAAATATACCTATTATTCTGGGAAGACCATTCCTCAACACTGCTGATGCCATCATCCATGTAAGGGCGGGGAAATTGATGATGAAAATAGGAGAAGAGATAGTGGAGTTTCGGTTGGATGAAAACCTCAAGAAACCATCCATGGTAGAGCCTGTATTATCCGTTGATGTCTTGGATGAACCACTGGTAATAGCTCTCACAGCCAGCAAAAGAGGTGTTTATGCTGATCAAGATGATGTCCCTGGGTACCGACAACTCTCAAGAACTTTGGAGGAGATGCAAAGCATTGGAGCTGATGAACGCCCAACTAGTTTTATGGACAGCACGACTGAGCTACATCAAGTGCACGACCGAGCGACCTCTTTTGAGAATAGCACGATCGGGTATACCCTGAGCCCAATCCCTATGTTTCTTTTAGCTCTAATTGATAACGTCTATAGCCCAACCGAGCTACATAACATGCATGAGCAGGCGACCTCTCTACAACACAACACGATCAGGCAGAACTTGAGCCCGACTGGGCGCTTATTTTGGGAGACAACACGACCGAGCAAACACTATGCCAGGGCCGTGCATTTTCTTCGGGACTAAATTTCATGGATTTAAGCCCGACCGAGATTAAGGAGGGCATGGCCGATTGATTGATCTTGCAAGGCGCCCGACCATTCAATGTGCTATACCCGACCGAATAACACGACGCACGAGACATCGCACACAACGACGAGGACGCCCACCTCGATGATGATGATGATGACTAGAGCATTTCGGTCAAGCTCGAGATGTTAAACAATCGCTTCTCGGAAGATAACCCGAGATTCGTATCTTTTCTATTTCTTTTTTATTTTTCAGAACTTAATTCTTATTCTTTTCGCACGTATGTACTCGGTCGGTCAGCTGTCACGTTGTATCGTATTTTCTCTCTTTTGGATTGTGTGCTTCTTTTTCATAGATTTTGCACTTGGTTATCATCCATAACGAAGGAGACGCATACAACATCAAGCTGCACCGCCAACTAGGGGTGTAAAATGAGATGGCTCGGCCCAGCTCGGCTCAGCTTGCCTCAGCTCGCCTTCAGTTCGCCAAAAATGAGTTGGCTAAGCTCGGCTCGTTTTTTAAACGAGCTGTAAAATCCCAGCTCGGCTCGGCTCTAGCTCGTTAGCATGCGGTTATCCCTCATAGATTTTAAACACCGATACAATGTTTCGTTCAAGTCTGGGGGAGTACTCTTCGGGTGACATGTTTGTGATTAGGATTAGATATTGAGTTCTTGTTTCTATTTTAGCATTTACTTTACTTAGTTTATGATTAGACGGAAGGATATCTAGTACGAAATTTCGAACTTTAGCCATTTTTGTATGACTTTGTCGAATCGGGAATAATAGCCTAGGTTTGCTAAGAAAGATTCTTAGATATTGATTAGTCAAGTCGTTATGCATGAATTCATGATTTATAGTTGCATTTCACCCCCTAGGTTTCATTCTCAAGTATCTATATCTCCGTGTATACCGTTCATTCTTTGTTATGTCGAATACCTTTTACCGTTCATTATGTACTGATCATTCCATTTTATAATTCCACGCGCTTATACTCCATTGTCAATAGAATCAGTTTCTAACTATTTCAGCCTTACATTGACATGAGTGCATCGATCTCAATGGTTATGGTCTAAATGGTGGGTTGAGGCGTTGTTCTACGTTCTAAGGGTTAGAGTTGATGCGTGATCTAAATGGTTTGGTCTAAACAATTATTCAATGACGCAAACTCTTCACTCCGCTAAGGTTACAAATCTTATGAGTGTGCAAATCGGCAAACTGGGTCTAAGTAGAAAGTTTTCCTCTTCAACTTCGACGTCCTAGAAACCGAGCGTGGATTTTCAAAGAAAAAAATGTGGAAACCGAAAAATAAGAAAGGAGAAAAGAACGAGAAAATGGTTGTCTTTAAGAATGGTATCTCACGTAAGCATAGGTGAATTGGTATGGAGATCACTTGGATGTCGTCTAAGGTTAGTGAAGTGAACTTAGGTTATGTGTAGGATTGCATGGCTCATAACTTTCGGTTGATAGAATTCTGAACTAGGTAAGCTTAGGCTTATGTTCGTGTGACGTGTTCTTGTGCATGATGGTTGATTCTTCGAAGTATTTGTGCTAGTATCCGATTGTTGTCTGACTCTTCTTGTACTCGACTCTAATTTTTAATTTTGCTCGAGGATGAGCAAAAGTTCGAGTCTGGCGAAGTTTGATAACGCATAATTTTTCTTAGTATTTTCATCTCTTCCTAGGTTTAGTTTTGTTATGATTCTTGGACTTTACCGATATATTAAGCATAATTGAGGCTTCTTCTATCATCTTCTCATGTTGTGCAGAAAAGAAGACATAGGAAGTAAACACAAGCAAATGTGGCAGGCCTACCTAAAAGCACGACCAAACTGTGAAAAGAGCCCAGCCGAACACACTAGATTGCACGATCGAGCGAGCAGATCTATCAGCACGACCGAGCAGATCTAGCAGCATGATCGGGGAGCAAATAAAGTCTAAAGTCTGACTAAGCAACCAACAAAGCCCGATCGGGCTCACTAGCCAGAATGTCCTCGAATGTATTGCATGGACCAGGCAACTCCAGACAATCACTCTTTTTAAGAGAGCAGCACGCTAGGTTGTTTATCGTGCCCTGTCGGGCATAGAGGACAACTACCAAGCGAAAGAAAAGGGAACCAATGCGCCGCTCGGATGAAGAAGCAATAAACATAATTTTTAAAAGGGAGAGGAGACTGTTTTGAAAGAGCAAGGAGAGAGGAGGCGGCTGAACCCTGAGGAAAACTGAAAGGAGGATTTCGGGAAGCCGAAGAACTCGATTCAAGGTCGTTCTTGGAGAATATGAAAGATGAAAACTTTATGTTTTAACTTTTCTATGATTTCTGAGTAAATCTCTTTGCCATGGGTTAGGAATGCTTTTGTAATGGATTGTTTGGTTCTTAATGTTTGATTTTGGATTTGTCTCTCAATTGGATTGATGGGTTGTCATTAATGATTTCATACTTGTTGATCACCTGTTTGAATGAGTTTAGAGATTCATCTTGGCTGAGATATCGGATTTGAGTTTCAGAATTTACCCTAGAATGAATTAGATTAATGAGAATCTAATATGACGGTTGATATATTAGGAACTGTGATAATTGAAGTAGGTTGAGCTCCCATTGTTCAGCATACATTTAGGTTGTTGATTTACTGCATCGAGAGATGAGTACCTTAATTTCTTAGATAATGGATTTAGGCATCGAAAGAGTCACTTCTGATAATTGAGGTTGAGTGCCCATTTGTTTCCGATAATTGAGGTTGAGTTTCCTATCTTTCTTTATGCATCTAGATTGTTGATTCAATGCATCTAGAGATAAGTACGTCGATTTCTTAGATAGTGGATTTAGGCATCGAGAGAGTCACTTCCGATAATAGAGGTTGATTCCCCATTTGTTCTTCATGCATCTAGAAGTTCCATTGCTGCATCGAGAGATGAGTATGTTGAATTTTCTAGGTAGTGGAATTAAATTTGAGTTCCCCATTGATCGAGATAATCTGATTTTATGATCCATAAAAACATCCATTACATGTCCCGAAATTTTCGAAACCCGTTGTGCTCTATCTTATTGAATTTAGTCTCGTTATTCTTTTATGTATTTATTTTCCAGTTTGATAACCATATCTAGATCGATCTTCTCCTCTTATTCTTAGTCCTAACGTTCGCACTAATTCCATGAGTTCGACACTGGTACTACATGATCCGTATACTTTTGGTAGAGTGGTATAGGAATTTAAAACTTCTGTTTTCCGATCATCAGTACCCCCATGGTCCAAATTTCATTGTTAAATAGGTTGTTTCCAAATTTCATTTACCTTTGTCTTGGGATAACTCTGCCCTCATGTTCCTGTTCGAGTAATGAAAGTCATAAAATTTCCTTTTCCATCTCTACTATTTATTCTTCTCGTCCACTTGAAAATATATACCCTGATATCTGGACATCCCCTTATATCTCTATTGATGGATTCAAATATTACGTCCTATTCGTTGATCACTTCACGCGATATTCATGGTTTTACCCTCTCAAACACAACTCTCACGTTAAGGACACCTTTATTCGGTTTAAGTCCCTTGTTGAAACCGAATTTGGACTCAAATTCACGACTTCCTACCTGAACAATGGGGGAGAGTTCGTTAACCTCACATCCTTTCTTGCCTCCAACGAGATCTCTCATCTCACTACACCACCACATACACTAGAACATAATGGGATTTCAGAAAGGCATTATATGCATATCGTAGAATCAGGGTTATCTCTTCTAATGCATGCTTATGTTCCAATCTCTTTCTGGTTCTATGTGTTTAATACATCAATCTCATTAATAGACTCCCTACACCCATCCATGACATGTCCTTACCATATGAAAGTTTCAAACAACTCCGAACTATGATAAACTCCATGTATTATAGTGCCTCTATTATTCATGGCTTCGTCCATACTCAGCAAACAAACTTGATTCCCGTTCCAAACCATGTGTGTTTCTTGGCTACTCATCCACTCAAAGTGCATACTTTTATCTCATTCCCGTTACCTCTCGTCTATTTGTCTCTCGTCATGTCCAATTCTATGAATCCATCTTTCACTAGCTCAATTGTCTGAATTCTTGCTCGATCTCATCTTCTACTGACACCTCTTTGTCCTCCTCTTCCTCTCACGTACACTATATTTTGTCATTTACTCTGCCACAAGTAACGCCACCCTCTGAACAGCCCCTCAGCTCGGATTCTTGCACTACTAGAAAATTCAAGATTAGGGACGGAATTTGGGGACCGACATTTCCGTCCCTAAATTTAGGGACGGATTATACATGGATTAGGGACGGAAAATGAAATCCGTCCCGAATCCATCCCCAAATTTGGGTACAGAAGAGTCGTCCCTAATCCGTCCCTAATTGCGGACCAATTAGGGACGGATAAGCAAGTCGTCCCTAAATTGGGGACGGAAGTTTCTCCCGTCCCTAAATTGGGGACGTAATTTCTGCCATCTCTAGATTTGGGGACGGAAGTTTCTGCCGTCCCCAAATTTAGGGACGGGCAGGTCATCCGTCCCCAAATTTAGGGGCAGCAAAAACTGTCGTCCCAAATTTGGCGACGGATTTGGGATAGTCCCTAAATTTAGGACTTTAAAAACCGTTTTAGGGACGGATTCGGGACGATTTTTCGGAAAATTAATCTCTTAGTCCCTAATCCGTCCCTAATTCGTGTATAAATAATTTATTTAACCCCTCAACCATTGATCCGTTTTCATAAGCAACTCTCATATTTTTCACCGCATATCTTCTATAGTGTTATAATGGAATCTTCATCAAGATCGAACATTTTCGATTCTAGACAATGGTGTACAGAAGAATTTTTTAGAATCTCAAAGCGTATCGAAAGATCTTATAGAAAGCGTCACACAGTTTATGACAATGGCGACGAATCAACAAGTTTACAAAGAAACGGGTATGTTGGTTTGTCCATGCGTCAAATGCAAGAATGAAAAATTTGTTAATGAGAGAACTGTTTGGAAGCATCTTTATTTAAGAGGATTTACCTCGAATTATTTCATATGGTTATGTCATGGAGAAAAATTTGCACCACGACCTAGTAATGTTGTGGAAAACTTTAGTAGGGGCACTATACATCATGATGAATTTAAGTTTTCTCAAGATGTAGAAATGAACCCTTATGTGGAAATGGTGCAAAATGTATTCCGTGAAAGAAACGAAAATATTGAAGAAGATCCGTATGAAGAAGCAAAAAGTTTTTTTGAAATGCTAGGAAGTGCTAGGAATCCACTTTATGATGGTTGTAAGAGTGGTTTATCGCAGTTATCTCTGTCTGCACGTTTGATGAATTTGAAGACTGAAAATAATTTGTCTGAGAATTGCATGGATTCGATATTGCAATTAGTAAGAGATTATTTGCTAGAAGATAATAATACAGTAGACTCCTATTATGAGACAAAGAAGATGATGCGATATTTGGGTTTATTCACATATCAAAAGATTGATGTTTGTCAAGACAATTGCATGATTTTTTGGAGAGAGACATCGGCGATGAGTAATTGTCTATTTTGTGGAAAAGATCGGTTTTATTTAACAAAGAATGGAAAATCGGTTCCATATCGTCGTATGTGGTATTTACCAATTACAGATAGATTAAAAAGATTGTATCAATCTGTGCTGACCGCAAGCGACATGAGATGGCATGCTGACCATTCAAGTCGTGAAGAAGAGATGTGTCATCCCTCAGATGGTGAAGCGTGAAACCACTTTAACAAGGTATATCCTGATTTTGCGGCTGACAGTCAAAATGTCTATTTAGGCCTTTGTACCGATGGTTTTAATCCATTTGGGATGTCTGGGAAGAATTATTCATTATGGCCAGTTATAGTGACACCTTGCAACTTACCACCGGATATGTGCATGAAACGGGAATTTTTGTTTTTAACAATAATCTGGAAAGAATTATTCATTGTGGCCAGTTATAGTGACACCTTATAACTTACCACCGGATATGTGCATGAAATGGGAATTTTTGTTCTTAACAATAATGATTCCCGGGCCTAATCATCCAAAAAGGAGTTTGGATATATTTCTTCAACCACTTATTGAATAATTAAAAGAATTATGGAATGGAGTTCAAGCGTACGATGTCTCGAGGTGACAAAATTTTATGTTACGAGGTGCTCTCATATGGACAATAAGTGATTTTCCAGCTTATAGTATGTTATCTGGATGGACAACGCATGGTCGATTGGATTGTCCATATTGCATGGAGGAAACAAATGCTTTTCAGTTGAAACATGGAAGAAAGATGAGTTGGTTTGATTTTCATCGTCGTTTTCTTCCTGTTGATGATGCATTACGGCGCAATAAGAGAAATTTCAAAAGGAATGTAGTTGTGCGGAAATCTCCTCCTCCAGTTTTGACCGGCGAAGAGATTTTGTATGAACGACTTCTTGCTTTGGGTATTCCGAGGAGTATAGATTGCGGAGGGAACAATCATCCGAGAATTGGTGGTTATGGAATTACTCATAACTGGTACAAGAAGAGCATATTTGGGGATTTGCCGTATTGGAAAAATATGAAACTTTGACATAATCTTGATGTTATATATATATATGTATAATTATTATTATTATTAGGGTTTAAAATTTTAAAAGAAGAGTTAGTGCCGCCGTTCAACCGAGAGAGAGGAAGAAAGAAAAAAGAAGAAGAAGGAAGAAAAAAAAAGAGAATAAGAAATTGGAGAAGGATCTTCAATTTTTCATCGCGTTCTTCGTGGGTGGATTCTAATCGCGATTGTGGTAAATTTCTAAATAATTCGTTGTGATTATTCACTTAATTCTAATATTTATATTATGGAATTTATGGAATTGAATGGATCTATAATAGGGAAATTGATCGTTGTTGTTGCTAGCCATATTAGCCAGAATCGTCGAATCGTCGGGAAGCTGAGGTGATGATTTTCTCCACCCTAATTTCGGATTTGTGATCGATTTATGGAAGAGATTATATTTTTAAAATGAGGCATGATCACGATAGAATTTATAGGATCATAATGGGAAAAATGAGACGTTATAAGTGCAATTGGATTAAAACCCTAAATTTGTTGTAGGAGAATTTATGATAAGTATATGAGCTGTATAAGTGACTAGAGATGATCTAGAGAATTGACGTGCGACCAAGTGTTGGGGTCGGAGAACGTCGATATTTGGGTTCGGTGTTTAAACCGAATGAATATCTTGTTAGTGTGCTCGATCGGGTGGTTTCACACTCGAACCTTCGGAAGAAGGCGTGTGCGAGCGCGTTGGTGAGAGTTGTCACGTGAGGAGTATCGGGTCGATGACGTTAGTATTGTGACACTTGGATCTGGGCCGGCGTCATACCGTGTTGGGGTTGTGGTAACCTTTCGAGCGACGGAGCGCTGTATGATACTGATAGCTGGGGTACGTTGTGACCTTGCGAGATTTTCAGTGTGGTGTACTGATAGCTGGGGTACGTTGTGACCTTGCGAGATTTTCAGTGTGGTGTACTGATAGCTGGGGTACGTTGTGACCTTGCGAGATTTTCAGTGTGTACTGATAGCTGGGGTACGTTGTGACCTTGCGAGATTTTCAGTATGCTAGGGTCTTTTGGACTTCACGAGCATATGCCTGAGCTAGAGTCATGTGGACTCTGTGCGTTATGATCCAGTGTGGTACTAGTCTTAGATTTTAGATACTCAGTCGGGTTGGGTAGAGTTATCTGTATATCTTTAGTTTAGACTTAGGATATATCATTATTTTATGATATTAAGTTTGAACGGGAGAATACGTGGCACAGAGTACGTACACGTATTGATCTCACTGAGTGCGTATGTCGTACTCACCCAATTTTTGGGCTGTCGTGGATGGACAGGATATGGCGAGGAGAAAAAGTAACGAGGTTGAGCAGCAACATGAAGGTTCACAGCGGACTGATGGGAGAGGCGTGCACGAGGTCTCGATGAGTTTTATTTTGCATTTCGTATTTATTATTTCATTACGTGACTCTGGTCTTACGTATTTGTTTTGCTATTTGGTCCGGACCACTCTTATTTCAGAATAAATCATTTATATTTATTTTATAAATACGTTTGAGCGATGACACGTGTAGCCACCTCTTGGAGGTGATGGTGGACACTCCTAGTCCCGAGGTTGTTCCGGGATGGGGGTGTTACAGTTGTGCGGAAATCTCCTCCTCCAGTTTTGACCGGCAAAGAGATTTTGCATGAACGACTTCTTGCTTTGGGTATTCCGAGGAGTATAGATTGCGGAGGAAACAATCATCCGAGGGTGGTTATGGAATTACTCATAACTGGTACAAGAAGAGCATATTTTGGGATTTGCCGTATTGGAAAAATCTGAAACTTCGACATAATCTTGATGTGATGCACATAGACAAGAATTTTTTCGATAACATTATCAATACAGTATTAAATGTCACAGGGAAGACGAAAGACAATATTAAATCACGCAAGGATCTAGAAGAGTATTGCTCACGAAGGGAGTTACATATAAGTGA
>CM071861.1:1456458-1480147 GCA_036759665.1 Gynandropsis gynandra | reverse complement strand
CTATGCGTCTAACATTGGAAGGTGCGTTGACATTTAAGGAGGAAAGTTATTAGGGATGAAAAGTCACGATTGTCATGTATTCATGCAAAGACTACTTCCGATATGTTTTTCTGAATTGATGGACAAACATGCACACGAAGCAATTGGAGGTATGTGGTTGATTTTATATTAATATGTAGTGTGAGTATTTGTTAAATACACTAATAATACTTTCATGTTATAGGTATTGGCCTATTCTTCTGAGATTTATGTTCGAGAAATCTGAGTATGGATGTGGTTCGTCGACTCGAAAATAACATAGTAACTATACTTTGTAACTAAGAGAAGATTATTCCACCATCATTCTTCGATGTTATGGAGCATTTGAAAGTTCATTTACCGCACGAAGCCGCATTAGGAGGTCCAGTTCAATTTCGTTGGATGTATCCGTTCGAGCGATTTATGTTTCATCTGAAGAAAAAAAACAAACAAAAAGCTCGACCGGAGGGTTCAATTGTGGAACAATACGTGAATGAGGAAATATCGTTCTTCACTTCATACTACTTCGAGCCACATGTTCAAACGCGGACTAGAAATCCAGACAGATGTTTTGATGGTGGTGTGATGTATTCATATCCAGTACCAGATGTTTCGGACATATTTTGCGGAATTGGTCGATCTGCTTGTAAGGCGAAAGATATATGGTTATCACAATGATATCTCCATATCGCACATACATATGTTTTATTAAACTGCGAATATTTACAGCCTTCTGAAAGGTAAAATCCTATAATTAACTATGGTTATCACAATGATAATTTTGTTTATTTTTGTAATATTTATAGAATTTTGTTTCTTTTTATACAGGACATTTGATGATATATTAAAGAATACATATACGAACATGGATGATTCTCAACTCCAAGAACTTAAAGAAAAAGATTTCTCCACATGGATCAGATAATATGTAAGTAATGAAATTTTACATAAATAACTTTTATAATATTCTGACGATGTGTCTAATTTGTACATGTACTGCAGGTTGAGATGTGCAATCATCCGTTGTGGCTACGAGATCTTGTCAAAGGACCGATTGTGAAAGTTATGAGTTGGCCTATGTATTTTACACGTGGTTATAATTTTCACACTTACGATCATGGAAAATTGAAGTCGACGATGAATTACGGTGTATGTGTGAAAGGTGAAAGCTATTGTGCATCGGTCGATGAACCAGATTTTTATGGGATTTTAAAGGAAATTTTGCAATTGGAATATCCAGGTATAGAAAACAAGTTTAAAACAATGTTATCCTTACCACATATGTCATTTTGAATATTGACTCATATTTTGATATTTTTTGTAGGTTATGTCGGTTTAAAAGTGATGTTATTTCGATGTGATTGGTTCGATCCAGTAATCGGTCGCGGAACAAGAGTAAACAAACTAGGCGTTGTAGAAGTTAACTCCACACGAAGATATGCAAAATACGAGCCTTTTATTCTTGCGTCACAAGCTGATCAAGTTTGCTACGTTTCCTATCCGGATATTAGAAGATCTTCAGGTTGGCGTGTCGCAATGAAGATACTTCCGATGGGCAAATTTATCGACAACACAGAACAACAACAATTTCCAATGCAACAACAAATGACCGAGATTATTACTATTAATGATTATACGTTTTTTGATGATTATATGTTTACGGATCCCGATCTCTATCGTCCCGATCCCGATCTATCGTCTCGGCCCCGGTCCCCGGTCAATCGTCCCGGCCCCCGTCCCGGTCAATCGTCCCGATCCCTATTCCCGATCAATCCCCAATCCCGAAATTGGGACGGAAGGTTGAACCGTCCCCAATTAGGGACGGATGAGCCGTTCCCAAGTGGGGACGGGCCTCAGCCGTCTCCAATTGGGGACGAGCGTGATGCAATCGTCCCCAATTGGGGACGGATTTTATGTGTCCGTCCCCAAATTAATATAAATTTTCGGTGATTGGGGCAGACTCTTCACGCTCGCTCGTTTTCCCTCCCTCCTCCGTCGCACCCTCCTCCGTCGCATCTCCCTCCGTCGCATCTCCCTCCGTCGCATCTCCCTCCGTCGCATTTCCCATCCGTTCGCATCTCCCTCCCCTCCTCCGTCGCCGCCCCATTCGTCGCCGCCCTCCCCTCCTCCGTCGCCGCTCCGTTCGCCGCCGCCGGTCAGGTATACTAATCTCGATTTTGTGTTGAATCCGTCATACAAGGATTAGTTGAAAAAATCTTGGTAGGAGCATGGAATTTAGAAATTTACGTTGAAATTTAGATGTTATGTGTTGATGTTAGAAGTTGAGAAATTTAGAAATTTACGTTGAAATTTAGAAATTGAGATGTTTGGGGATAGTGTCGTAATATTTTAATTTCACATTTCAGTATGTCGCGCCGCGTTGGAAGAGGTGTTAAAACGAGAAACCACCCTAAGTCCGAGAAAAGTGGCAACCTTTCATCTCATTCCCGACATTCAAATTCAGGGTTTGATGATTATATGAATCCAAATTTCTTCCGAAACACTGGATCGACACAATCGGGGCAATATATGTCATATTATCCACAAATGCAACCACCACCCGATCAAGTACTGGATCACGATCCGGATATATACGAGGAGCCAACAGTGGAAGAAATTTTAGCAATGGATGAAGAACGACGCAAGCTTCCTCTTATATACCCTGATCGAGGAAGCGGCGGACTATGGTACGCATACTCAATTTCAAATCTCAATTATAAATAGTTAACTAAATGTTAATTTATCTTTCATTTTGATTTGTAGGTTTGGATATAATCAACTTAATCGTCACATAACAGCTACGATAACAGCTAATTATGATCGGTCGTGTTACAATTGGACATGTACCGATCCAGATATTAAGCAACGATGGTGGAAATCATTTGTGGTATGTTTTAAACAATTTTTAATTTTATCAAATAATTTAAATTACAATTTAAATATAACAAGCTTATTATTATTTCAGCAAAAATTTTATTGGAATCCCGCACTTACCGGACTAGTAAAGTCAATCCCGCCATTACCGGACTAGTAAAGTCCGAATTTAAAAGAAATGCGGTAAATGTCGGGAAAACCGAGAGACAAAAGGAAAACCCAAATGGATGGCGGAAGATATTTGGGATCAGATGTGCACATATTGGGATTCCCTAGAATTTAAGGCAAAGAGCGAGCGAGCAAGTAAATCCCGGCGTTCTGATAGAGAAGGATACGGGATAAGCGTACACACGGCAGGATCTCGTTCATTTGCAGACGAAGATCTTTTGCGGAAGTATACGAAGATCTGGTAAGCTTTATTCAATTTTTATGCATTTATATAAAATCAACATTTCATTAAACTATGTCTTTTTTATTTTTTTTCAGGCGAAAGAGAAGGGATCCGAACCATCGTATCTCGAATTATTGGAACGTACGCACGTGAAGAAGTCAGATGGTTCGTGGGTGGATCCTAAGGCGAAAAGCCTTCACGATGAAATTGAAAACATGACAACGAAGCGAGTATCGCAAATTTCCCCGAGAGAAGACGGCTCACAAACTCCTCTTAGTCAGGAAGAGTACAACAAGTTGTATCTCGAGGTAATAATGACATTCTACTATGATCTAATTTCACTATTTATAAATGTTATTAATTCTCGATATTTGTTTTACAGCAAGTTACGCCATACAAAGGTCGTATTTTCGGACTTGGAGCAATGTCCTCAAAACATTCAACTTCATCCAAAGGTAAAGAAAAAGTATCGGATTACGAGCTCCGGCATCAAATATCCGAAAGGTTCCAAGAATCCGACAGGCGCGTTGAACAAGCACTACAGGAGGCTGAACTATCAAGAAAGGAGGCTGAACTATCAAGAAAGCATGCTGAACGATCAGATAGGCGTATGGATAAGCTTCTACGCATGATAAAAACGCAAATGCCTAACATCGATTGGGATATAGTTCAGAACAGTGATTCCGATCACGACTAATCGGCACGGCTTAGGATTAAAAATGTTGGTTATATGTATGCTTTGTAATTATAATTATGTACTAATTTTTATCTTTTAATATAATCGAACTATTTTTATCCCATACAAATTAAGATATATAAATCTTCTGAATCTAAAAGTCGATCCTTATACTTTTATAAATAATTTTGTAAAACATTTTTATAAAATACAATTTACTTATCATAAAACCGCACGTCTATGTCTATATTCACTGTAGTAGTAGTAGTAGTAATAATAATAATAATAATAATAATAATAATAATAATAATAATAATAATAATAATAATAATACAATTTAATGCGGTTCTTAAAAGTAAATTAATTATTTCATAATTCTATTGAAGATAGTCCCACAAAAATTAAGGATATATAAATTGTCTGAATCCAAAAATTGACTCTTATATTTTTATAAGTAATCCCTACAAAAAATATTCGAATCTCCGTAAAATCACCTATTTTCACTTAAGTTTTTAATAATAGTAATAAAATAATACTACTACTTTTATATATATTGTGCTAAAAATTAAATTAGTTATTCATAAATCTATTGAAGATAGCCCATAAAAACTAAGGGTACATGTGAGACCCGTTAAAATTGGGATAAGTCGGTGGCACCGACTTATATAGATATATATTATCATTAGAGCAGTCGATCACACATTAGGTTTAGTAAAAAAGAGAGAGAAAATGAGCAGTCGTTGATCGACCGAGAGAAAGAAGAAAAAAAGAAGAGAGAGGAGAAAAGAGGGAGATGAGACAAATTGGAGAAACGTATCTAATTTTGCATCATGTTCTTCGTGGATGAATTTTTATCGAGATAAAAGTAAATATCGAAAAATATTTTTGTGATATCTCATTAATAGGAATTGATTAATTGAATAGAACTGTAATAGGGAAAAATTAATTGGTGTTGTTGCTAGCAACATTATCCAGAATCGTCAAATTATCGGAGAAGCTAAGTTGATGAATTTTTTCATCCTATTTGTGGTTGATTTATAGAAGAGATTATGCTTTTAAAACGAAACCACAAAAACATTAAGCACCTCCACTAGGGCAAGTAGGCAATCTCCCTCTTCCATGATCACAATAGGATTTATAGGATCATAATAGGAAAAGTGAGATGTTACAAGTGAAATTGGATTAAACCCTAGCTATTTTTATGAGAATTGATGACAAGTATATGAGTTGTATAAGTGACTAGAGATGATCTAGAGAATTGGCGTGCGACCAAGTGTTAGGGTCGGAGAACGTCGATATTTTGGTCCGGTGTTAAAGCCGAGTGAACATCTTGTTAATGTGCTCGATCGAGTTATTTCACACTCGAACCTTCGGAAGAAGGCATGTGCGAGCATATTGGTGAGAGTTGTCATGTGAGGAGTATCGGGTCGATGACATTAGTATTGCGACAATTAGATCTGGGCCGGCATCGTACCGTGTTGGGATTGTGGTAACCTTTCGAGCGACGAAGCGTCGAGTTAGTCAGATCAGTGGATCTGTCGGCGTCGTACCGTGTTGGGGTTGTGGTAACCTTTCGAGCGACGTAGCGTCAAGTTAGTCAGATCAGTGGATCTGCCAGTGTCGTATTATATTGGGGTTGTGGTAACCTTTCGAGCGACGAAGCGTTGTATTGTACTGATGGCTGGGGTACGTTGTGACCTTGCGAGATCTTCAGTGTGCTGGGGTCCTTTAGACCTTGCTAGCGTATGCCCGAGCTAGAATCGTGTGAACTCTGTGCGTTATGATCTAGTGTCGTACTAGTCTTAGACTTTGGATACTCAGTCGATTGGGTAGAGTTGTTTGTATGTTGTTAGTTTAGACTTTGGATAAATCGATATTTATGTTATTTAGTTTAAATGGGAGAATACGTGGCTCAAATTACGTACATGTATTGATCTCACTGAGTGTGTATTTCGTACTTACCCTATTTGTAGGCTATCGTGGATGGACAAGATATGACAAGGAAAAAGAGCAACGAGATTAATCAACAACATGAAAGCTCACAACGGACTGATGGAAGAGGCGTGCACGAAGTCTCGATCAGTTTTATTTTGCATTTCGTTTTTGTTTATTCATTTACCTTGACTGTGATCTTTACGTATTTCATTTGCTATTTGGTCTGGACCATTTTTATTTTGGAATAAATCATTTATTTTATTTTATAAAAGTGTTTTGGCGATGACATGTGTAACCACCTCTTGGAGGTGATGGTAGACATTCCTAAGATAGTTTTGAGATGAGGGTGTTACAATATATAAATCGTTTGAATCCAAAATTTATCGACCCTTATACTTTTATAAATAATCCTTACAAAAAAAGTAAATTAATTTCCGTAAAATCGCATATTTTCAGTTAAGTTGTTAATAATAATAATAATAATATCACAATTTTATATTGTACTAAAAATTAAATTAATTATTTCATAAATCTATTGAATATAACCCCATAAAAATTAAGGATATATAAATCGTCTGAATCCAAAAATCGACCTTTATATTTTCATAAATAATCCCTACAGAAAAGTATTCGAATCTCAATAAAATCGCTTATTTTCACTTAAGTTGTTAATAATAATATTATTAATATTATTACAATTTTATATTGTGCTAAGAATTAAATTACTTATTTCATAAATCTCTATTGAAGATAGATAGTCCACAAAAACTAAAGATATATATCATTTGAATCAAAAAATTGATCCTTATACTTTTATAAATAATCTCTAAAAAAATATTCGAATCTCCGTAAAATTGTATATTTTCACTTAAATAAAAATTATAATAATACAATTTTATATCGCTAAAAATTAAATTAATAATTTCATAAATCTATTGAAGATAACCCCATTAAAATTAAAGATATATAAATTGTTTGAATCCAAAAATCGACTTTTATACTTTTATAAATAATTCTTACAAAAAATATTCTAATCCCCGATAAAATCGTCTATTTTTCTTTCAATTAATAATAATAATAATAATAATAATAATAATAATAATAATAATAATAATAATAATAATAATAATAATAATAATAATAATAATAATAATAATAATAATAATAATAATAATAATAATAAGTACAAGAAACGTATCCTATTGAAGTACGACGTCGACGAGGCGCAAGAGAAGCGCCAAAAAAACTGAGACCTTCTGTTTCCGAGTTATCACATGCCGTCTCGTCCTTCGGTTTCAGGTGGGGTCCAGAAAATGGATGGCTGTGATTTCATAATGAACACAAAATATCAACCAATCTGCGATGCTTTGTGGGACCCACCTAGATGCATGACCAGAGAGGTGAATATTCACGCACCTTTTTTTTTTTGTGTCGAAGTTACATATACTATATAAAAATAAACATATATATATTGAAAGTCATGGCAATTAATATGCTGTAATATATAAGAAAAAAAAAACATTATACATTCTCTATTTTTTCAGAAGTTGCTCCTAAAATTCGGTTAAATCTTATGTAAATAAATGTTATAAAAGGGGAAAAACTTAGATCTTGATAATATCAGGTGAAAATGAATTGTATCCACAGACTGTGATCTGATAAACTTAGCGATATTTTGTTATATTTTTGTTCCATAAATAATATTTAATTTCGCAATTTCCATGTATATGTGGTTGTAAATTAGGGGTTATTCGTATGGCTCTTTTTTCCAATGGTATTTTATTTGGAAAATTACAAAGCATACCTTATTTTTAAATACAGCCACATATTCTCTGTTCCAAAAACTACACGTTTCAAAGTTTTATGGTTTAAAATAATATTCTTCTTCTATTGGATAAAACTTAGCATTTTGGATTTAATTTCTTAAAGGATATTTTTTTCAATTCAATACTTCAAAAAATATTTGACTTTTCAAAAAAAAAATAAAACCTATTATTTCCTTAATTACTCATAAGAAAATCTTGACTAAACAACTAAATTCCCAATACTATTCTATTCAAATCCTCCAAACAAATAATACATAAAACAAACACCCCCCGAAACAAAATATATTTCTTATATAATTATAATAAATCTCAAGCCTAATGAATGGGCCACGTGTGAGTTCCATGCATATCTTTCATCTCTCTCCCTCTTCCTCTATGCTTTAAAAGGCGGTTTCAGACCTTCAGTAGTGTTCTACTTCTCGTTCACCATTGGAAAAAATAAAAGAAGAGCAAAAAATACTGAATAAACCCCAAAAATAATTAGTGATTCTGGAGAAGAAAGAAGGAGAAAACGTAAGATAATAATCGATATGGGAAGAGGTACCAGAGGATTTCTGCTGTATCTTCTCGTGGGTTTTTCGATCGCCGTAATTTCGGTGTTTTATGTCGGAGATTTTTCGGACAAGACACAACCAAGAGTTCTTCTCGCTTCCTCGTCTACGGTCTCTCACTCTGAGAGAATTTGGCCGGTAAAAAAAACATTGATCTTTTTTTTTAAAATTTGTATTGTCAATAATAACGTCAGTGTTTTTTTTTTCTGAATATTCTGTGGTACTCAATTCATTATCGAGAATCATGGATTGTCTTCGAGAATTACGGTAGATTTGTTTTTATCGAATAAAATAGTTTTTCCATATCAATAAAACGCGTGAAATTAATTTATGATTTCACTTTTAAAATTAGTTTATAAACATTGAACATGATTAATATTTTGGGATTTGTCCCTGAAATTGAGAGACAGACACCAGTGAAAAAACAACGAATTAATGAAATTTCAATATTCAAATTTGTCTCGGTACATCAAATATTGTTTTGTTTTGTATGAAACTTGAATGTAGGATTTGGAGTTGAGTTGGAAGGTGGTGGTGGCCACAGTGATAGGGTTTTTAGGGTCAGCATGTGGAACGGTGGGAGGCGTAGGAGGCGGTGGCATATTCGTACCGATGCTCACTCTGGTCGTCGGATTCGACACCAAGTCTGCGGCCGCAATTTCGAAATGTAATTTCTTCTTTAGATTCTTGAGCCTCAAGCTTCCTCTTCACTTTGACCTCTATGCTTACGAAATTGGGAGCTTTTTAGACATTCGTATGATAAAAAGCCATGCAGATTCTTGGGTTTGTTCTTGTTTGAATAATTATCCAAAAACTAATGGATTCGATCAGATTCTTGGGTTTGTTCTTGGTATTGATAAATTGTTCATATTCTAATGGTTGTTGCTGAGAAGGGTTCTTTTCTAGTTCCATTTTTGTTGAAGTTATGACAAATCTTGATGCAAATTTTTGGGATTGAAGGTATGATAATGGGGGCTTCATGTTCATCAGTTTGGTACAATCTAAGAGTTCCACATCCCACAAAAGAAGTTCCCATCATAGATTATGATCTTGCTCTTCTCTTTCAACCAATGCTTCTGCTAGGCATCACAATCGGTGTTTCTCTTAGTGTTGTTTTCCCTTACTGGCTCATCACTGTTCTCATCATCATACTTTTCATTGGTGAGTACAAATCGAAATCAACCTCTCTCTATTACCAAAGACACATGAAAACATCCTATGTTTCAATGTTTTTGCAGGCACTTCCTCGAGATCTGTCTTCAAGGGGATTGAGATGTGGAAGGAGGAAACAATTTTGAAGGTAATTCCAATACCACTTTTTGCAATTAGTATATTATTTTTATATATGGTTGACCTTTATATATGGTTCTTTGGCAGAAAGAGAGAGCTAAGAGACAAGAATTGCTGGTTAATTCCCGTGGAGAACGTAAAGTTCCATTCTTGATTCTTATTCTAATGTTCAGATGAACTGGGTTTTATCAATCTAACCTAATCTATATATGTTTTTGCAGTCTTGATTGACACTGCCTATGAGCCGCTTATCCCCAAGAAAGAGAAATCAGAACTGGTATGTATGGATGATTCTGAAACTTGGGTCGTGTAATTTAGATAAGAATCAAGAACGAAGAATCGACATTTGATTCGCTGTGTGTGTACTACAGGAAGTACTTTGCTCAAACCTCAAGTGGAAAAGGCTTTTGATTCTGATGGTTGTATGGGCAGCTTTCTTGGTGGTCCAAGTTATCAAGGCAAAGAAACCATCTTCATATATATTATATCTTATGATCATAATGTTCAGTTCTGATAATATAATTTAATTTTAACCTCGACAGAACGCAACAAAGCCTTGCAGTACATGGTATTGGGTGCTCTTCAGCTTACAGGTAAATGAACGTGTACAACTATTAACGGATATAATCTGTGTGATTGATATAAAGAATATTCTCTGAGATCACACGGATTATTCTGATGATATTATATGAGATATTCTAGATATTATCTGATATCTTAACGGAGAATTGATTCAACTTCTTTCAAGATATAGTCGCATATTAACGGATATAATAGTAATCGTATGATTGATATGAAAAGATCACACGGATTATTCTGATGATATTCTACGAGATATTCTTAATATTATCTGATATCTTAACGGAGAATTGGTTCGACTTCTTTCTTTTAAGATGTAGTCGCATATTTTATCAACAACGGATGAATCATTGCTTCAACTCACTTGTATGTATTCTTCAGGTCCCTATTGCAATTGCAGTGTTTGGATTTGAAGCAGTGAAATTGTTCAAAGAGCACAAGAAACGAATTAGCATGGGAAACACTGAAGCTATCTGTGAGGCTTCAATCGAATGGACGCCTCTGCATTTGATTTTCTGTGCATTCTGTGGTATTGTAGGAGGCACCGTTGGCGGTCTCCTTGGCTCTGGTGGTGGCTTTGTTCTCGGGCCTTTGCTTCTTGAGATCGGTGTCATCCCTCAGGTAATTAAAACCGTACATACCTCGAAAATTTTGTTTCTTTGCCTTAAAGAATATCTATTAGAACACTACCTAATATATAGTATTGGATAGTTTTGAATTATAGTTAAGTTATTAGTGCTAAATCCATTTGATAACGTATCATAATTTGGTTCATACTATTATATGGTGTTGTCTCACATTCGTTAAAACTATTCTATTAAATTAATGTTTACATTAATTAAGTCCAATCCCATATTTGATATGATATCAGAGTTTGGTTCGTCGCGATTTGAGTATTCAAATATTTTTTGTAATATTTGACATGTTAACAAAGTCTGGGTTGTTTCAATCTAAATAATTTGATGTTAGACCCGTGATTCCGATGTTTAGACTTTATAAGATTGAGTCTAGACGCGAAAGAGAGAAATATTGTCTCACATCAGTTATGACATGAACTATGAATTTTTATACATGATTTGGGTAATTTAAACTCTTGACTTAGATTTTGAGATTAGTTATATTCAACCTTATATTTCACATATTGAACTTGAACGTTACGCTGTGATATATCCAACATACTTTAGAACATGTATGTATATAATGGATTATAATGACTTTGAGATATGTAGAACATGTATGTAATGGATTATGTATGACTTTTAGATATGTTAGAACATGTATGTATATAATGGATTATATATATATATGAGTTTTCGATATGATAGAACATGTATATGTTATTTGACCATGCCACTTTTTTTTTTTTTTGTTTATACAAACTTGTCATGGAATATGCAGGTTGCCAGTGCAACAGCGACATTCGTGATGATGTTTTCTTCATCCTTATCCGTGTTTGAGTTCTATCTTCTCAAGAGATTCCCCATCCCATACGGTAAAATCTCGCCATCCGATTTACATTACGAACAATATAAACATTAAAAATTGTCTCTATCAATCAATTAATGTTCATTTCACTAAAAAATAAACCCAAACTTGAAAATGTTGCAGCCTTGTACATGATGTTTGTATCGATTCTTGCTGGTTTCTGGGGACAGTCCATCATACGAAAACTCGTTGCCATTTTGGGAAGAGCTTCACTCATCGTTTTCGTACTCTCTGCAGTCATATTCGCGAGCGCTCTCACAATGGGTATGTTCAATTTGAAATTTTACATCCTATTTTGGTACGGTAAGAATATATTCGCTTCTGATTTTCTTCCTTCGTTACAGAAAAGAATATATTCACTCTTGATATTTTCATATTTTATTCAAATTTCTTCATCTTCGCTGTCTATAACAGGAGTGATAGGTATAGAGAGGAGTATAGAAATGATTCACAACCATGAGTTCATGGGGTTCTTGGGATTCTGCAGCAGCCAATGATCGTTGGCAGTCCAAAGATTATATGAATCTGTTAGAAAAAAAATAATTTTTTCTCAAGTGTTCTTGCGTTGTTGGCCAATCCTAGTTGTCCAACACAATTCAGTTGTGTGGTTGTGTGAGTTTGCTTGTTGTCCAAGTAATTGATCATATTCTCGGTCAATGCGTTGTTGACCATCTTCATATGAATATGCTTCATGGGCACATTAAAATCATTGCTTTAGAAAATCTAATATTTTTCTGTTGTTCGATGTTATTTTATTTGGATATATTATGGCAATCAAGACTTCGACTTATTGATAAATTCGTTGTTACAAAAAAATCATTTTCTCAATCAAAATATTCATTGAATGTTACACCAATGAGCTGACGATGATTTTGTCTTTTGAGGGCCTGTCTTCCTCCACGTTGTTCGATCGTAATCTACAATGTGCACATCTCGCTCAATCTCAATTGTTGGATGTTAATCTCTATCTTCTCGTGTGATGTGTTTTAGTGCATGTTTTTTTTAGAACTTTGAATTAGAGTTAACATTTAAAGTTAAATTTTATTATCGTTTGGTCAATTTTATTTTGAAATCAACTTTATTTTGAAATCTAAACTCAAAGTCTCGATTCGTATTTTGAGTCACATTTTTTTGGATGTTGTTCAGCATCTTGACTCAGATTTCGAATCCAAAATATGTAAATTACCAAAATATACTTAAAATATCAAAATTGATAATACAATGATGACATAATAAAATGATGCAATACAGACAAGCATTACACGAGACAAAACAACACTTTGGCGGCCACTCAAAAGGAATTGGCACGACAACATCAACAACTAATGTGTATGTTCAAAGCAAAAATACCATCGATTGATTGGGATGTGTGTCATGACAGAACCGATAATGATAATTCACAACCTACAACAATTTTGTAGAAATTGTATTAAAAATAATATATAGGTTATCATGTTTCAAAATCTAATATGTAATATTATTAATTATAAGTTTAAATTTTTTTAAAAATAATTCTCGAAAAAAATTGGGACGTTTTACCTATTCATCCGTAACTTTTTTTCGAGAAAAATTATTTTTCGACGAATTTCTGATTTTTTTGTCGTTTGGAAATCAGTCAATTATTCCGATAATTTGTGGACTTTTATGATCGTCTGTATTTACGAACGTTTTACGGACTATGTTATCCGTCTGGACGTTTTATGAACCATGTTACACGTCTGGAATTACATACGTATCGCGTTTACGAATGTTCGTTTTTGGACGGATTCCAGACGGAATTGGCCATCCAGAAAATCATGTTTTTTGTAGTGATTCTTTTATGCATTTTTGCTACTTGGAAAGCTTACACATATATTTTTCATGTTACAACTGTAAGTTTTTTATGCCCACACTTTGAAACTTACTTTTATAGTCATGTTAGGTTACTATTATAATAATATGATAATGAGGAGACAAAAAAAAAAAAGATAGAATGATCATAATATGTTAAAAGAATTCTTCAACAGACAGTCGACTTAGGTCAATGCCAAAACCACTTACTCGAATGATGGTCTATAATCAGTCAATGAATGAAGATTTCTATTAAATTTTTTTATTATTCATGAAAAATATCGAAATCACATAGAATTATACATAATCTTCGCTAAACTCTATAATATTATCTTATCATATTATTTTCAGTGCTACATTTATGTAAGTCTTTGTAGCCTTTAAATAGAAAAACTATTTGATAAAATAATAGTGTTTTGTGAGTTTGATTATCACTTATAGTGATTTGTGAGCTTTTAGTTCATGATTCTTTTTGGAATTAATAACAAACTTATCAGATGGAGTGATTTCATACATGGCGTCTATCTCACTTATCATACATTAGTCCATAAATGTTTGTGGCATCATTCAATAAATCAAGGTTATTAATCTGAGTTAGTCGAGGGGTTAGAACCAACACTACAAGAAATTTACGTATTGGGGGCTGACAAATCTGAGTTAGTCGACCACATTCCGTCCGTAAACGCGCATTGCAAAAATAAAACCATCTGCAATCCGTCCGTATTTGCAGACGGGTTAAAGAGTTCGTAAACCGTCCATAATTACGAACTGTATAGTCATCCGCAAATTGATTGGAAACACGATCCGGCCATGGACGGGGAAAGGACTTAAAATTTAGGGACAAGTCGCGTCCAGTCCTTAATACTTGTGGACGATATTATAGCCATCCACATTTTTTTAAATTCAAATTAAGGTTATAAATTTAAAATTAATATTAATGAATTAGTATTTTTAAATTATTAACATATATTTACAAACTTGTTCATGGTACTTGGGAATTATCGTCGTCAGAATCATTATTTCCGACCGTATCCTTCATCATTCTAATCCACTGTTGACGCACCTTTTTTTATCATTCAACTTCCCTTTCTAGAGTTGAACGGTGAACATTGTTGTTCCAATTCTTCTTGCAATTTAGAGATGGTGTTTCGAAGTTCGTTGATTGCAGCTTTTTCCTTGCCTTTGGAGGAACTCTCATGTTTTGATGCCATTCCTCCAAAACCATAAGCGACCTTTGTACGGTGTTACATGCTGCAAAAGAAATATTGAAATTAAATTAATATTATCAATAAGAAATTTATTTTAAAATTATAGTTAATTTACCTCGAAATACATCTCATTGTATTCTTCTTAAGTTAGAGAAGGTTGCGTCCCATCTTCTCTCAGCAGGATTTGGGACACTCGTTCCGATACCATATTCTAAACGTCATCGTGAACATGTTTCGCTCTGGCATCTACCCACGAACCGTCAGATTTTTTCTTGTGTGTACGTTCCAACAAGTCCACGTACGACGGTTCAGATCCCTTCTCTTTCGTCTAAAAAAATTAAAATATATGTTTTTACTATTAAACAAATGTCAAACGTATTAAAACTTAAAAAAATTAAAATCTTACCAAATCTTCATAAACCTCCACGAAGGAGTGGGAACCAGCAATATGTGCACTCATCCTGTATCATTCTCTATCGGAACGACGAGAATGACTAACGTGCTCGCTTCTCTCCTTAAAACTAGGATCATCCCAATAGGCACACATCTATTCCTAGACATTATCTGTCATCCAAACAGGTTTGCCTTTTTTCTCCCGATCTCTTTTGCATTCGTTTATGAGAGCTTTGAGTTGAACTCTCGCAACCAGTTCAAATTCGGACTTTACTAGTCCGGTCAATTCAGTATTCCGATAAAATTTTTGCTGAAAATAATAAAATAATTATTTATTGAAATATCATTTTAAAATTTAAATTTTGAGTAAAATGAATATTAGTAAAAATGTACCACAAAATATTTCCACCACCGTTCCTTGATATCGGGATTGGTTCACGTGCAGTCATAACATGGACGATCATAATCAGCTTTCATCGTCTTTGTTATATGACGAGAAAACATATCGTTGCCAAACCTATAAAACAAAATTAAAGGTAAATTAAGACTTAACTAACTAAATAGTTACAAAGTTATATTTAAATTTACTATTATGTACCATTGTGCACTGTCTTCACGAGTTGGTTTTTAACAAGGAAGTTTGCGTCTTTCCTTATCCATCGATAAAAGTTCTTCCACCATTGGTTAGTGATGCATCAGAGGCTCATGATGCATCATTCGCTCGACTAGCGGTGGCATCGGCTGATAAAATGTTGTTTTTAATTTTGAAAAACATATAACTTAATATATATTTTTTTAAACGAAATAAGAACATTAACTTAATATCTACTCATCAACCATAACCTACACACCTACTCATCCACCATAACTTAATATATGTTTTTAGGCATTTCATCTAACACCTAATTTACATACCTACTCATCCAATATAAACACAAACCATAACTTAATATATGTTTTTTTAGGCATAACTTAATACATGTTTTAGGCATAACTTAATATATATTTTAGGTATAACTTAATATATCCATCGTAACTTAATATACTTTTCTTAGGTATTTCATCGAACACCTTACCTACACACCTACTCATCCACTATAAACACAAACCCGAATCGACGATTATTTCGACACGGGATACCTAATGAGTTGAATACTGTTTTTGGTTTCTTCTGGCATCATTTTCATAGAGAAATCGGTAACAGGCAGCTCGTATCATTTGCAATCGGTCTGGTAGCATTTGCAACCAAATATGGATAGAAATCGATGTTTGATACCGTGAATGATGGATATCGATGGCGTAAATATGGAAAAAATCGGTAAGAGGCAACTTGTATCCGGAAACACCATAAAATGACATTAACACATGCGAAAGAATCGAAAAATCACATTTACCTCTCGGAAGGAATCGACAGACGACGGCTGGGCGAGAACGGCTGGGCGAGGGCGGAGGTTCAAGAGCGAGGGCAAGGAAAACAATGGCTTTGCCGAGAAATTTATAGAGTTTTACGGACATGTCACGATGTCCGTCCGTAAACCGTCCGCAATCGCGGACGGACACAAGACGCGTTCGCAAACCGCGTGATTAAGGATTGGATCGGGTCACACGTCCGCAATTGCAGACGGCTTGCAGATGGACATCGCGACACATCTGTAAATTACGAACGAACCAAAGTCTCATCCCAATTCCGTACGCAATTGCTGACAACTTACGAAAGCTTTCCACGATCGTCCGTATTTGGAAGTCCGTACGAAATCCGTCCGTATCACGAGGGATGGGAGCCTACCGAGGGACGAGAATCAACCGAGGGACGAGAATCGATTGAGGGACGGGAACCGACCGAAGGGACGAAAATCGACCGAGGGATGAAAATCGACCGAGGGACGAGATAGGAACAATTAATAAAAACTTATATATACATATATATTCCGCGGATTCAATATAAAGTTAACAATAACAATTCTTTTATTATTTTAAACATTCGATAACAAGTTAACATGAATCATCTTCAGAGTCACATAATTCTTCTGTCGATTCTTGTGTTTCTGAATTTGATTCAAATTCTTTCTCTTCTTCGTTTTCTTCTATCTCTTCATCTTAAATTTCTTCAACTTCACCATGTGACAATGCTTCAACAGTAACTTCATCAATAGCAACAATCTCGATGGTTTGTTGTTGCATGACCAATTATTGTTCTTCTATGTTGTCGATAAATTTACTCCTTGGAAGTATCTTCATTGCGAAATGCCAACCTGAAGATCGTCTCATATGTGGATAGGAAACATAACAAACTTGATTGGCTTGTGACACAAGAATAAAAGGCTCGTATTTTGCATATCTTCGTGTAGAGTTAACTTCTACGACGCCTAATTTCTTCGTTCTTGTTCCGTGACTGTTTATTGGATCGAACCAATACATCGTAATAATATCACTTTTAGACCGACGTAACCTATAAAAATGACAAATATAAGTCAATATATTCTAAAATATCATACGTGGTATCGATAAGAAATTTTTGGGATTAGTAATGATACTTGGATATTCCAATTGCAACATATCTTTCAAAATCCCATAGAAATCTGGTTCGTCGGTCGATTCACATAGCTTTCACCTTTCACACATATACCATAGTTCATAGTTGACTTCAATTTTCCATGCTCGTAAGTATGAAAGTTGTAACCACGTATGAAATACATTAGCCAACTCGTAATTTTTACAATTGGTTCTTTAACAAGATCTCGTAGCCTCCGCCTCTGTCGCCATCATCGTTGCATTTTCCCCCTTCTGACGTCGCCTTTTTCTCCACCTCTGTCGTCGCCTCCACCTCCACCGTCGTCGCCTCCCATTTCTTCCCTTTGTCTTTCTTCATTCTCTTCTTCTTTCTTTTCTTACTCTTGTTATTCATTTCCGAATGAATTTATAAGCTTAGATTTTAACATTCCAGATGGACTAAATATTCTGTCTCTAATTTCGGACGGATTAAAAAATTCATCCCTAATTCTGGACGGATTAAAAAAATTTATTCCTAATTCTGAACAGATTAAACAAATTCGTTCCTAGTTCCGGACGGATTCAACAAATTTGTTCCTAATTCCAGACGGATTAGGGACGGTTTTTTATTTTTTTTTGTTTTTTATTCTTGTTATTTATTTTTTTTCTTTTTTATAGAAAAATTCTGGACAAATATTGTTTTTTGTTCGGAATTTTTTTGTAAAAAAATATTATTTATTTTTTTATAAAAATTATTTTTCTAAAAAAATTTCGGTGAAAAAATTAATTTTCATAAAAAAAATATGGACGGGTACGAAAATCCGTCCCTAATATCTGGACGGATTTTTTAGTCCATCCGTAATTTTTTTAAAAGAAATAATAAGTAATGAAAAACGAGTAAAAATTAAAATAAAAACTTTTAAAACATTAATCTATCCCTAATCTATTCGGAATTTAGGGACGGATTGATGGTAATCCTTAATTCGCCCAAAAATTGGAACTGAAAGAATTTCGTTTCTAAATTACGGACGAATCAAAATCCATCAGAAAATTCCGTCACTAAATTAAAAATTTTCTAGTAGTGATAGCTGATAGAGGCGATGAAGATGAGAGTCGAGGGAGGTGAGAACCATTTGAGATGGAGGGGAGAAGCATTCGCCAAAGATGGAGGGGAGAAGAGAAGTAACCGCCTGAGATGGATGGGAGAAGCAGACGCTTGAAAAAATGGAGAGAACGGAACTGTGCATATGCATAGGAGGCTGAAAAGAAAGGGAGAATGAAAAAAAAACTCTAGTGGCATATTAATAAATAATATGATGTATATAGATATTTTGATTTTTTTGTATATATGTATTCGGGTACTCACAGGTACCATTGCAAAAATAAAAATTATTCGAATCTGAACCCAAATCCATGGGTAATAAAATTTTATTATTCGAATTGAATCCAAATTCACCTAATTCGTATAATTTTTTTCGTAGATTCGAAATGGATTTTGGGTCGGGACGGTTTGGATAATTTGGCCACTCCTAATACCAACAGGCTCCATATCTTCGTTAATGGGTCTATCCTACATAAATGGGCCTTACAAATTTACAAATATAGCCCATCGTCTTTTTGTTATTAACGGGCCTTACAAATGTACAAATATAGCCCATCGTTTTTTTGTTATAAGTGGGCTCAATATCTTCACCAAATAACCATTTCGTTTTTTGTTTATTATATAACCCATCGCTTCAGCTAGGGTTTCACGAAGAGCGGAGCAGGGGAAGCAGGAGCCGAGCCATCATGGTTCTCAAGTAAGAAATTAAGGATTGATTTCTGCATTAGTTCATTTGTTTTTCAATCGAAAGTATTACGCTCTATCGGAATGAAGAGTTTATTTTGTTAATATCGAAATGAAGAGTTCAATGCGAATTCATTTGACTTCTGTGTTATGAAAGTTTGTGGTGATTATCAAATCTACTGGATTTACGTTGTGGTTCATTCTGGAAATGGAGTGATTTGGTGATGCGTAGCTTGTGTTGTTGCATACTCTGCCTCTTGTGATTAGTGTGGTTTCTATGAGCATCATCATATGAACCTTTTAAGGAGGCAAACATTGATAGACCATTTATTGGTCTTCTCGGGCTTTTCGAGGTGGACGCTGCTTCTTTTCAAAGTGTTTGCCATGTAACCTAGGACATTCATGGACATTCTAAAGACAAATGATGATCTACATGCCTGTAACACTGGATGCCATGTCTTTTTACCGCTGTTGGATATCGGATTGATGGGTTTTTTCTGGAATATCTGTGGCATGCAGGACGGAGCTTTGCCGTTTCAGTGGTGCCAAGATTTACCCTGGCAAGGGGATCAGATTTATCAGATCTGACTCTCAGGTAAAGCATTAGATGCTCTATATTTTAGTTTCGTTCAGATTGTTGCATCTCTTCGATTATTTGGGTCATTTGACCTCTTCCATGTTTTTCTAATGATGTCGTTTGTTTGGTGAAACAGGTGTTTCTGTTTGCCAACTCCAAGTGCAAACGTTACTTCCACAACCGGTTGAAGCCATCCAAGCTGACATGGACTGCTATGTACAGAAAGCAGCACAAAAAAGTAAATCTTTTTGAGTTTTCAGAAGTCCTAATTTAGTGTCTTTGGGTTATATGTATCCAAATTTGGGATTTGGGTAGTCTTGAGACAATGTTGGTGACCTAATTGTAACATCTATTCTATGTAGGATATTGCTCAAGAGGCTGTGAAGAAGAGGAGACGTGCCACCAAGAAGCCATACTCGAGGTCCATTGTTGGTGCCACCTTGGAGGTCATTCAGAAGAAAAGAGCCGAGAAGCCCGAGGTTCGTGATGCCGCCAGAGAAGCAGCTCTCCGGTTAGTTTCCATCGAACCATCCGTTATACCTATCCCAAAAGATGTTACTCTAAACAAAGATTAACCGAATGAATGCGATGATGCTTCAGTGAGATCAAGGAGAGAATCAAGAAGACAAAGGATGAAAAGAAGGCGAAGAAGGCGGAAGTAATTGCCAAACAACAGAAGTCTCAAGGAAAGGGCAATATCCCCAAGGGCGCTGCTCCCAAGGGTCCCAAGTTGGGTGGCGGTGGTGGCAAACGTTGAAGAGCCAAACCTCCCTTTTACCCTTAAGGTAGTTGCAACTTATAATAGTTATTGTCTATTTCAGAATATCTTGCAAGAATACTTGACTTTGTTGTGTTGCCTATTTTTCTTTCTTTTTGCTATATAATGAACTCCGACAATTTTGTGGCTTTTAAACTTTGTCGTCACCCATTATTTTCCCTATTCAAAGCTATGAATCAGATTTTGATCTTAGCTTCTGTCATCGTTTGTATTAACCAGTTATGTTATGCTTTAACCGGGCATGCCTTATTTGAATGGTTGTTCTTTTTGGTTCCTATTAATCTGTGGACTTCTCAAAACAGAATGGTTTATTCCTTGTACTTACGATTTGTTGTTAGAAACTGATCAATCTATGAAAGCTTCTCCAACTATTTTAGGACTCGGGCAAATGCCTACGACTTTGTTTTTTTTCATCTATTTATATCCCTTGTTTACATACAACAAATTCTAAAAGCGCATTTCTTAAGATCGGCATACAATGTTTCGCTTCTTAACACATAAAGAACCGATATCAAATGCCAACATATTCTTCCAAGGTTTTGATGTACACTATAATGTTATCAAATTATACAACCATGAGTTTTCATCCTAAGAACATAATTCATCAACCTCATACATGTGCGAGCGGTGCATTAGTTAATCCATAAAACATGTATAACCATTCATAAAATCTAGTGTTGTCTTAAAAGCAATTTTCCATTCATCACTTCCTTCATACTAATTTGATGGTATCCATTTCAAATCTGTCTTTGAAAACATAGAAGATCAATTCAATTTATCCAACATGTCGGGTGATGATACTTTACCATAATGTTGTTGATTGCTCGAAAATCAACATACATGCGCCATGTGTGATCTTTCATAGGCACGAGTATCAATGGTACGACACACGATGACATACTCTTTCACACATCATTTCTCCATGAGCTCATTGATTTGGCTCTCGAGCTCTTTTGTCTCTTCAGGATTGGTTTGGTATGTTAGGCAATTTGGAATGTTGTACAAAATTAATTTGGTGTTGAATACCACACAATGGAGGTAAGTCGTTGGGTGTTTTTTCGGGAAACACATATTCAACACCCTACAACTATTCAGGGAAAACACTAGGAAAAGAATTGGTGATCTCATTAGTGAAATACGACTCTTTGAACAAAAGTACAAACATAGACCGGTTTAATACCATTTGATATAAATCTAGATCGTTGTTCTTCTTTTAGATGGATGGAAACAAACCTTAAGGACAAAGCATAGATCGTTCGAAAATTTTTTAATTGGAAAAAAAAACTTTAGAAAAAAATAAAAAATCTATCTCTAATCCGTCCGGAATTTGAGACAAATTTTTTTCTTGTTCAAAATTTTTCGAAGAAATATTTTAAAAATTATAAAATTCATCTGATATTGAAGACAATTTTTTTAGGCGTTTAGACCACATTGTAAAACACTCTTATGATAGTGTTTGAAAACGTTAAAAAAATCGGAACGTACTATGATTTTTTCATGTCTACACGTCGTTTAAAACACATTTTAAAACCCTCTTATGAAAGAACTACTAGCCATGTCAGAGATATTTGCCAAATGTTATGAATTTCAACGCGAAAGGACGATACTTGGTACAATCATTCTTGGTTTATGCGGTTCGGTAGATTCGAAAGTAATGTTCAATATAGGATTGGGCTTGTTTCGAGTATTCAAAAAATTTAGAGTACCTAAACTTGGACGATTAATAAATTTTCAACTTAAATTTGATACCATAAAATATCGGCATTCGCGAATATCTGAATTTTTACGATTTCACCATCTCTTTTCTTCGCCACTTTCATTCTATCCTACTCTTCTCCTATCTCTTCTCTTCCTATTGTCGGTCGATATATCCCACTTCTTGGCCTCTAGTGGGATGTCAAGGATGGAATTGGATCTCTGTTGCGGGGTGAGATGAATGATTCTTGAAACGATGGGTCTTAGATCTAGAAATAAAATTCATGATTTTGTATGGGGAGATCGATGATTCTAGAAATGAATGCGTCTCAGATATAGAAACAAAATCATAGACTTCGGCGTGGTGAGATCGAAAATTCCTCGTTTAGCATGGTGAAATAGATGGTTCCAAGTATGGATGTAAAATGAACTTCCGGCTCGCGAGCCAACTTTAACTCATAATATTTTTCAGCTTGTTTGGAATGCAAGGTAGTGAGCTGAGCCGAAAACTAGCTAGAGTTTAGACAAGCCAGCTGGCGTGCGAGTTAGAAAAAATAATTTGATTTACACGTACAGAAAAATAGGTTATTATTTTATTAATAACACTAAAAAGAGGAAAATTAATCTTAATTTTTAGGGGTGGGCGTTTCGGGTTACCCGCACCGACCTGGACCGACCCAACCCGAAAAAACCCAACCCGTAAGATAATAGGTTTTCCCTAAAACCCATATGGGTTCTGAATTTGGAACCCGAACGGGTTCGGGTCGGTCCGGGTTGGGTTCGGGAGAACTCGAGGAACCCGAAACAAAAAACCCTAATTTACGTTTTACACCTCTCTCTCTCTCTCGTTCACTCTGTGACTCTGCCGCAAGCCCTTTTCTCTCTCTCTCAAACAAACGCTCGGCTCGGCTCCCCCATATTTTCCGTCCGCCGTCACCCATATTCTCCGTCGTCCGCCGGTCGCCGTCGCCCCTAGTCTCCGTCCGCCGTTCGCAGTCGCCCGAGTAACCCGTCGTTTCGCGCCCATTCGTCTTTCGCTTCGCTCGCCGTCGCTTCGCTCGCCCTCATCCGCCGTCGCTCCCTCATCCGCCGTCGCTTCGCTCGCCCTCATCCGCCATCCGTCGCTCGCCCATCCTTTGCATCGGTGAGAGGTAAAAATTTTGTAATGCTTGTAATACCCTATATTGCTTGAGATTTTTCATCTCCTCAGCACCATGTTGTTGTTCGATTCGTGTTTGTAGCACCATGTGTTCGATTCGTGTTTGTTCGATTCGTGTTTGGTCTCTGCTTGTTCGATTCGTGTTTGT
>CM071861.1:1432589-1456382 GCA_036759665.1 Gynandropsis gynandra | reverse complement strand
TTTAGAACCGAAAACGCGTTTTAAACCCAAATTAATCATTGAAAACCCGAATTAACCATTGAAAACCCGAAAAACCCGAAGAACCCGAATGAACCCGAATACAATTCGGGTTTTTCTGGGTTCAATATTTCAGAACCCGAACCCAACCCGAAACCCGAGGAACCCGTCCCGAAAACCAAATGGGTTTTTATGGGTTCAATTTTTTAGAACCCGAGGAACCCGAACCCAACCCGAACCCGAAGAACCCGTCCCGAAACCCGAAACGCCTACCCCTATTAATTTTTTTTATTATATGATTGACCAAGTCTTATATTTAATATGTCAATAAAGAATAAGTCAAGAACTAACAAATTGGAGATTATAAAAGAGACTACATTTATGGAGGATATCTAGCAACAAACACGTCAAGATGCCTACATAAAGAGGTTGGCTGCAAAAGACGAAAATCATCTCCTCCACCAACAAATATCGAGCAAAAACTAACAAAAGAGAGAAGAATGAGATTAATCGAGAAACTTGTTTCTTTCAAAGAACTTGGGTGCGTATTTTTATACAAGTCTTAGACTTATTGTTTATGAGTTTGTAGGAGAGTGATTCGGGGAATCATTCGGTAACCTAGAATTATTATGAAAACAGTTTTAAACCTTCTATATTCGGGGAATCATTCTGTGGCATTAGACTTTGAATTTAATTTTCAAACGGGTTGAGCACTTAGGGAGAGTCACTCACACAAAGCCGAGGTGTACCTGATGACCAGTTGAGAATTTAATAAGCGATCACTTTGGATTTATGAGAACTCCACCAAAATTTCGTGTTGGTCTACTATCTAGATTTTTCAATTGGTATGAGAGCTAGAAGTGGATTAAAGAATTTAATCATACATATATGTTCGAGATCAATCAAAGAGAGAGATGAAAGGTACACTAGACTTATGCTCGTTTTGCAAACCCGTTGTGCTTAACTTTTCCAATTTTGGTTATTGGAAAGTTAATATGAGAGCTTACATTCATGGCATAGACGAAGATGCATGGAGAATCATTAAATATGGATTGAATTCTCCAACGGTGATCGATGACAAAGGAACAAAAAAACATAAACCATTCGATCAATGGATGTCGACTGAGAAAGGATTATCAATAGATAGTGTAAAGGCATTAGCTATTATTTTTGTGATTATGTTCACATGTACTAATTCAAACAAATAAAAGGGTGCGAGTCGACAAAGGATGCTTGGGATACATTTGAAACAATTCATGAAGGAACTCCAAGCGTGGAGAACACAAGGTTGGATATTCTCGAATACCGATTTGAAAAAATTTAATGGAGAGAATGAAAATGTGAAGGAGTTTGGCAGAAGATTGAATGAATTGGCTAACAAAGCACAAGTACTTAGACAACCTTATGAAGTCAAAAAGCTATTCTGATGCTTACCTAAGAAGTTATCGACACAAAAAATAGCTACAGATATGTCTTTTAACACGAACACAACTAGTTTCAAAGAGATTGTTTGTATATTTTCAGCTTATTAAATGGATTTGTAGTTGGAGCAATGGTGTACAAGAAAAGAATCTTCTTAGGGCATAACACTAAAAGTTGCAGAAAACATGACGAAGATCGATGGAATAGCTAAGGATATATCTTTGTTAGCAAATAAGTTTAACAAATTTCGGAAAAAGAACCAGAGGAAACTTCAAGACAAAAAACGCGTGCCCTATGGAAACTTAAAAGTATAATGCGTAAGGGATGTGGTCACATAAAAAGCAATTGCCTAAGCGTCCGAAACAAGAAGCTACTTTGCAAACCTTGAATGCAACTAAATGCTTCAATTTTCAAGGTTACGGGCATACAAAGAATAAGTGTATTGATAAGACAGAATAAACACATTGTATATGATGATTCAAAGAAGAAAGCGATGATGAAGAAATTGCAAGATATGTAACTTTTTTGGAGTTATTAACTCTGATGACGAAGATGAATGATGGTGATTTGAATATGAGAGAACTATATAATAAGTGTATTAAAATGAGTCAACTCAACATCAAGATTCTTAAATAAAAGGAAGTTACAAAGTCACAATTAAAAAATTGCTTTGAAGCAACTCAAAGAAAAAGAAGAAAAAGTCAAAGTAGTTACGAGTCAACTAGAGGAGATGAAGAAATATATGAAGATGCTATCAAATGGAACAAAAAAATTGGACTATCTTCTTACAATATGAAAGAAGGACTCAAAACATTTTGGTCTTGGCTATGAAGGAGGAAGCTCAAGTACTTAAGGAAAATTTACTGAAGGTGAAATATTAACTGATGACAGTACATTACCGAAGGTTGAATCACTACAAAACTCATGAACTGTTCCAATCTGTGTAAGAATTCTTGAGTAATTTCTTCGGTTACGAGATATTTTCTTCTATACATCCACTCTCTTGATCTATATATCTCTATTTGAAGAAGATGATATTTTGTGAAAATATATTTGTTTGTTGATAGCTTGGTGGTAGAAATCGTGTTTTCGATCATTAAATATTTTTTTCAATGGACATCAAATTAGAAATCTCAACAGATGACCGTTGAAATGTGAAACAGATGTTCGTTGCAAAATCGCGTTGAAATATTCCAACGACAACCTCGAAAGTTACAATTTCAAGGTCATCCATTTCCATTGTCAACGGACATCCGTTGCTCTAAGCAACAGATATCCATTGGCCGGTTTTTGGTGTTTCCAATGGCAGTTCAACAGATATCTGCAACAGATTTTTCCGTTGCACGTTCATTGCCAATCGCAATGGATTGTAATAGATAGTTACCCATTGATCATTCTAGGTCATTTGTTGGCGTCCGTTGGAAATTGCCATCAACGGACGGATCTGTTGATCCGTCCGTTGAAAACCCCGTGTTTTTTGTACGCAAGGACAAGAAAGTCTCGCTTAAAATCCAGAATCCCTTATTTTCAGCTTTGGTTTGGTTTTAAATGTGTATTGGTTTATATAACACATATACTATACATATTGGATTTTATTTTATTTTTTAGGTCAAATTCAATTGATGGCGGAAGAGGGCAATTCTATTTCAAAAATCGTCGCACGATTAATTTGTATGATCTCTTGTCCAGGATGTATTTTGTCTCAATTTCTTCCCACGAATCATAATTACGTCGATTGGACTCGTGAGATATGAACTAATCTTTGATCAATGAAGAAGTTTGGATTTGTTGATGGCTTTTTACAACAATCTCTTGAAGGTTCTGATGATTTGGAGGATTAGTGGACAAACAATTCTCTGATCGTTTCTTGGATACGCAATACAATTGTTTCTAATATACATGCGAGTGGTTCTCATTAAATTTCTAAAGATTCGTGGGATGATATTAAAACACCATATTTATTATCCAATGGTCCTCATATTCTCCATTTAAAAGCTGACTTGTTCTCATGTCGGTAGAAAAACGTGGAAATATCTACTTATTTCAACAAACTTATGCAATTATGGGAAGACATAAGTTTTGTGATCATTTGTCTCGCTATGAATGCAAAGGTTATACATGTGGTGGTTGCAAGTACAACTTAACTACGAAACTAGTGAAGAAAAAAGAATATAATCAAGTTCACTTGTTTTTCTTGGTCTTGATGACGCTCGATATTGAACAATTCGTTCCAATCTCTTGGCTCTCGATTCACTTCCTTCACTTCCGAAGATCTTCAATATTTTCATACAAGATGAAGATTCCCTTGATTTGACTTCTATTACAGACGAAAAATCAGTTGATGTGAAGGCGTTTGCTGTTAAGACAGATACCAATTCTTGTTTGAAAAATGAAGTTCGTGATCTGACTCTTGTGTGCTCGCATTGTGGTCGTCGTGGTCTTACATCAGATAAATGCTTCTAGTTGGTTAAGTTTCTGAGTGGTTTCAGGAATGTCGTGATCGAAATACTTCTATTGGTACAAGCAAAGTTCGTGAAACTTCTAATCGTGGTCGTGGTACTTGTGTAGTTCGTGCTAATGTTGCCTCAGTTCGCCAGAGCTTAGCCATTAATCGTGATAAAGAGTCTATGCCAATTGGCTTAGATGTTTTTTCTAGTTATCAAGTAAAAAAAACTTCTCAATGTCCTCTCCAACAATCTCGTTGCGAGTGAACAAAAATCGAGCAAGGCCTTGTTGGTTTCATGGCTTTTGGACTTAGGTGCTGAAAATCATATGGAAGGATGTATAGATATTCTCGTTAATATTGTTTCCATGTCTGCTTGTTGTGTTAGGTTACCAAATGGATGACATACATTTGTTGTACAAAAGGGATCAGTTCGTCTTTTCGAAAACTTCGTCTTGCATAATTCTTTTTTTGTACCTTACTTGAGTTGCAATTTAATATCTTTATTGCAACTTCTTGCCGATATGAATCTTGTAATTCACTTCACTGCTCAGTTTTGTATACTTCAGGACCGCACTACGAGGATGCTGATTGGAACAGGTGAGCAACGTGAAGGACTCTATTATTTCATGGGTGTTGTGACTGCGGTTAATGTTTCTATATGTGATACTTCTGTGAATTTGTGGCATGCTCATTTGGGACATCCAGGTTTTTAAGTTTTATCTTCGCTTCTTGGCCTTAAATATGATTCTAATTTAAAAACTATACGAATAAAGTTTGTGACACATGTCTTCGTGCTAAATAGACATGGGAAGTTTTTCCACTGAGTAGTAATAAGACTATACGTATTTTACAACTTGTTCATTGTGATGTTTGGGGTCCTTATCATTCAACTTCATATTTTGGCACTCGTTATTTTCTAACGGTAATTGATCATTACTCTCGTGCGGTTTGGATCTATATGTTGTGAACCAAGTCTGATGTTTTTACAAATTTTTGTAGTTTCTAAGCTCTTGCGGAACGTCAATATTCAACAACGGTCAAACGGATTCGTAATGATAAATGCACTGAGTTTTTGTGTATGCGTGATTTTTTTGCTAATCAGGGTATTTTTCACGAAGCTTCATGTACTGGAACCCCACAGTAAAACTGTCGCGTTGAGCGAAAGCATAGGGTATCTTGAATGTTGTTCATGCATTGTTATTCAAAGGAGCATTACCAATTGACTTCTGGGGAGAAAGTGCTCTTACCGTCGGTTATCTTATCAATCGTACTCCAAACTCGGCTCTTAAAGGCGAGACACCATTTGAAATCCCGAACTAAAATAAATCAGACCTTGTAAATTTATTTGTGTTTGGATCACTTTGTTATGCCCATAACCTACAACATCATGGTGATAAGTTTATCTCATGTAGTCGTTGTTGTATATTTGTGGGTTATACTTTTGGTCAGAAAGGCTAGAGATTGTTTGATCTTGAGCAACGTGTCTTCTTTGTTTCTCGAGATGTGAAGTTCTTCAAATATAAGTTCCCTTTTTGCACCATTGCTTCTAGAGATGTTCCAATCTCTCCATCTAGTTCTACTCTAGTAGCTTCTACTTTCAATGAAATTATTGAAAATGACATTTCCGTGAATTGATGGTTCAAACATTCCAATTGAAGAACCTGTGTCTATAGCTAATGAGAAAACATTGTCTCTGGAATATTTAGGTCGGGGCCAACGTACCAAATATTTGTCTACAAGATTGAAAGAATTTTTCGTCAACACATTTAATGTTTTGAATCATTCACAAGATGCATTGTCTTCCTCTAGTACGTCTTATCCTTTTCTACTTATTTTTCAAATGATAATTTTTCTACCAGTCATCGCACCTTTGCAGTAGCCATTTCTGCACAGGTTGAACCTCGTAATCACACGGAGGCACTTTGTGATGATCGTTGGTGTCGAGCCATGAAATATGAACTCGAAGCCTTAGAAAGAATCAGATGTGGTCATTTGAACATTTACCATCAGGAAAAGAAAGCAATCAAATATAAATGGATCTATAAGATCAAGTATTGTTCTGATGGTATAGTGGAACGATACAAAGCTCGTCTTGTGGTTCTTGGTAATAATCAGGTTGAAGGTTTTGATTATGGCGAAACATTTGCACTGTGGCAAACATGATAACAGTACGAACATACTTAGTTGTGGCTGCTGCGCTTGATTGGGAGGTTCATCAGATGGTGATTTACATGATGAGGTATATATGAAGCTTCTGCCTTGTTTTCGAGATGATATAGATTCGTGAGTTTTCATCTACAAAAATCTTTGTAAGGTCTCAAACAAGCTCCAAGATGTTGGTTTGCTAAGTTGTTTGAGGCTTTGCTTTGCTATGGTTTTGTCCAGTCATTGGTAGCTTACTCGTTATTTAACCTTCAAAAAGGTGACATTGGCCTAAGCATTTTTATTTATGTAGATGATTTGATAGTTTCTGTTAACTTCTCATCTCATATTCAACGTTTCAAGACTTATCTAAGTTCTTGTTTTCACATGAAATACCTAGGTATTTTGTAGTATTTTCTCGGTATTAAGGTTGCTCGCAACGCATCTCGCATATATTTGTGTTAGCGAAAATATGTACTTGACATTATTTCTGAACAGGATTGTTGGGATCCAAACCGTCTTTCTTCCCAATGGAACATAATCATCGTCTGGGACCTAATCGATCGTATGGCTGATGAAGACAACAACGATCGAGGACCTAATCGATGGTGGCAGCAACGCCGCTGGAGAATATAATCGCAACGCTCCAGCAAGGGTGGCTAACTTGAATGAGATGCATGCTTTATACGCCGGTGTTGCCGAGGTGAAAGATCAAGTCGCAGGGATCTACAATCTCCTATTTGAGTCGCGCCGTCCTCATTATTCGGAGTAATCAGAGGAACAAGGGGTTCAAGGGTACGAGGAAGTGAATTATGTAAGCTACAACCAACCTTTAGGAAACACATACAATCCCGGATGGAGGAATCACCCTAACCTCTCCTACAAGAACTCCGACGGTGCCTTTAATACGCAACAACAATCGGGGAATTTCCAACTGCGGGTGCTGCAACGAAATCAAAATTTTCAGTCATGGATGTAGCCCCAAACTCAGAACTATCAGTCATGTGCACCTCAGCCACAACCAAACCAATCTGAAGCAGCCCTCGACATCAACACCATGTTCACCCGTCTCCTCCAATTCCAAGAAAATCAAAGAACCTTGTTGATGGAAGTGCAACAAAATCAGAATAAATTGGTGATGGAAGTGAAAGCAGATCAAGAGAACACCAAGAAGCAGATAGAGATCATTTAAACTCAGACACGTGGAGACGCAAGTTGCACAACTTGCACAAGAGGCAGCACGTCCACAAGGAGTTCTACCGGAAAGGCGAGAAGCGAATCCTCGTGAGTACGTCAACGCCATTTATCTAAGGAATGGTACGTAAGACGATGGATCAGCCCACTCCTTTGACGTTTAAAAGGGGTGAAGCATCTAGTACAGTAGTGGAAAAGGGCAGATACGTTGCAGAGCATAAGAAGAAAGCCGAGGAGGAAGAAGAGCCAAAATACGTAAAACTCGAACCAAGATTCCCTCCATTGCAATTCCCACAACGTCAACGCAAGAAACTAATAGATCATCCTACTACTTCAACTTTTGATAAAGGTGAAACGTCTAGTACAGCAATGAAAAAGGACAGCAACGTTGAAGAGCATAAAAAGAAACCGAAGATGAGGAGCCAAAATACGTAAAACCCGATCCAAGACCGCATCCTTTGCCTTTTCCCCAACGTCAATGCAAAAAGAACGAGGATGCTCAATTTTCCAAGTTTGCTGAGATATTGAAGAAGATGCATATTACCATTCCATTCAACGGCGTTGAAGAAGATGCCTTCATACGCTAAGTTCTTAAAAGAGGTGCTTGTGAACAAACGAGACGTGGAGATGGAAACCATGATGGTGAAAAATTCGATGCTGCAACCAAACCTACATAAGAAGATGCCCGATCTAGGTATATTCGTGATCCCTTGTAAGAATAGGTGATTATGAAATTAATCATGAACTAATCGATGTCGGAGCAAGCGTGAGCGTGCTACCATTGCCGTTATATGAAAAATTGGATCTTAGGAGCAGGTTGGATCTTAAACCTATACGAATGGCGCTCACCTTAGCTGATCGAAATGTTAGAATACCCGAGGGCATGCTGGAAGACGTGCCATTACAAGTTGGGAAGTTCTTCGTACCGGTCGATCTCGTTGTCTTGAATATGGAGGAGGACAAGAAATCCCAATTATTCTCGGTAGGCCGTTTCTCAATACGACAAAGACGATCATACATTGTGCTGAAGGTAGACTCACACTTAAATTCAGAGATGAAAAAGTGGAGTTCAATCTGAACAACACACTCAAGCAGCCTTGTATGGTGGATTCGGTATTCCACATCGACATCCTAGAGAAACTAGCCAAAGAAGTCTTTGAAGAGTTCGGGAATATGTATTCCCTTGAGATGTCTATTTTAGCAGTTGAAAAGAAGTGTATAAAGACCCAAATGACACAACATACTATACTAAGCTGTTGGACGAAGAAAAGACGAAAGAGATCCCGAACACCGAGCTAGATGCACTTCGAGCAGATTTCTGTGCGATCCGTGCACAACAGTTCGTAACCCAAGAAAAAGGTGAAATTTCGGACATTCTTTATCAAGATAAGCACAGCTCAAGCAAACACCAATTCAGGTCAAGAAAATGTCCTAAATCAGTGCGCAAACCTCTGCGCGTCCAAGGCAGATTCCAACGCGTATCAAGCAGCATGCAACGCGAGTTCAACCACTTCCGAGACGCCTAACAGCCATGCCAAACGTCCAGCACCTAATTGGGGCATCGATAAGTCACCAAAGGTGAAGATGAAGCCTTCACCACAAGGTTTCACGCACCAACAAATTTCCAAGACGTTGAAAGAAACAAGAGACGAACGCCTAACCGGTTTCATGAAGTGCATAACCGGACTCATGGATAGCTCAATCAAAATCCTTGGACAGCATGATCTAGCCCCCAACATAGGGAACAACACGATCTAGCTTAGGGAGGACATGACTGATCGTGCAAGGAATCGAACTGATCCGCGTGCTACACCCTATCGAGCACACTATGCACGCGAGATGCTACATACACGACGACGTCGAAGACGTCCACCTAATGAGTAGCACGTTTTGGTCAGGCTCGTGACCTTAAACAAGCGCTTCTCGGGAGGCAACCCGAGCCCTATATCTTTTAGTTATTTCTTTTTAATTTTTTTTAGAATTCGACTCTTATTCTTTTCACAAGTATGCTTCTTACCAACAACCCCGATGTATCGTACTGTCTCCTTTGGATTGTGTGACTTTTGTTACAGGTTTTCCACTTTGACATCATCCAAAACATAAGGATAGACGTGTACGCCCAACTGCATCAACTCGGGACAACAAGCACACATTAGGAGCACACATTCCTATCTCTTTTATTTTTCCCTGAGGTTTTGCATGTTAGTCCTTCTCTTAGATTTTGAACACCGGGACGGTGTTCCATTCAAGTCTAGGGGGGGGGGGGACTCTTCGAGTGTGTCATGGTTGTGATTAGGATTTAGATGTTGAGTTCTTCATTTTGTTTTAGTTTTTACGTTCGTTAGGTTTAAGACGGATGAATATCTAGTACGAAAAATTTCGAACTTTAGTCACCTCTGTGCAACTTTCTCGAATCGGGAACAAAAATCTAGGTTTGCTGAAACATACCTTTGGATATCGATTAGTTAGTGGTCATGCATGAATCCATAGTCTATAGTCTTATTCCTCCCTTAGGCTTCAATACCAAGCACTTATATCTTTGAGCATACTGTTCATTCTTTGTTTTGTCTTGATCATTATATTTCCACGCACTTACACTACCTTGTCAATAGAATAAGTTCTTTAACTATTTCATTCTTACATTGAAATGAGTGCATCGATATTGATGGTTCGGGTCTAAGTGGTGGGTCGAAGCTGTTTTTCTACGTCCTAAGAGTTAGATTCGATGCGTGATCACAATAGTTGAATCAAAACAAAAAAAAGCAATGACACATTTTCTTCACTCCGTTAAGGTTACAAGACCTTATGAGTGTGCCAATCGGCAATCTGGGTCTAAGTAGAAGGTTATCCTCTTCAACTCCGATTTCCTAGAAACCGAGTGTGAATTTTCAAAAAAAAAAAGTGTGGAAAACGAAAAAAGGAAAAAGAGAACTGAAAAAGAAAAATTATTATTTTAAAGAATGGTATAGAACTTTTTACGCATTAGAATAGGTATGGAGATCGCTTGGATGTTTTCTAGGGGTTAGTGATATGAACTCAGGATATGTGTAAGATTACACGGTTAGTGGCTCTCGGTAGATAGGGGTCTAAATTCAGTGCGCTTAGATCTATATTCGTGTGACGCGTTGTTGCGTAGGGTGGCTGACTTTTCGAGCTGTTTTTGCTAGTTTTTGGTTGTTGTCTAACTCCTCTTATGCTCAGTTCTAGTCTTGCTCGAGGACGAACAAAGGTTCAAGTCTGGGGGAGTTTGATAACGTCCATTTTGTTCTAGTATTTTCGTCTACTTTCATAGTTAGTTTCTTCATTCATTTAGATTTTACCAAACATTAAGCATTACTTAGTCGACTTTCATCGTTTTCTCGTGTTTTGCAGTGAATGGAGGTACTGGGACACAAACACGAGCGAATGCCCCAAAACATGACTGTTCCACGTCAAAGGAGAAGCAACCCCCGCGGGTGGATACCTTAGCCTGCGCGGGCTCCATGTCCAGCACTTTCAGCATGCCTCGGACTCATGCTCAACCTGAGCGGACATCCATTCTCCAATCACCCCGCGTGGGGTATCCACTTTAGCCCGCGCGGGCTCATTCCTCCAGTAGCTCCAGCTCGAGTCGGGCTCTTCACCAGCCGACGCGAATACCCTTCTTCAAGTCAGCTTGCGCGGTGCACTCACCAGCCCGTGCGGGTCGAGTCCGTCACCTGCAATAACCAGAAAAGGAAAATTCGCAAAACAAGAAAAGGAACGTGCTGGCTGCTTAAACCAAAAGGAGATATGGTTAGAGAACAGGAATGGGAGCTACATGGCTAGAAAATAAAGAGGAAACGTTGACAATTACACAAGAATGGAAAAACAAGAGATGGAAAAACTCGGAAAAGGGAAATTACAGTTGCTGTAAAAAAAGAGGAAATATTAGCTGTTGGAGAAGAAAAAAAGGGGACGGCCAAAGAGGAAAGAATAGAGGAAAGGAAAGAGGAAAAATATGAAAAAAAGGAGAGCTTCAACATCACAATTTGTACAGAAAATTAGAGAGAACACAGAGCATACGTAGAGAGAGTAGAGGGAAAGCATAACGCACATGAAGACAAGGAAAGGGCGAGGAAGGCGAAGCGCGGGGGAGCTGTTGAAGACGTCGGTAATAGAATAGGGAGGAATCTCATTCATCTTTGCCTAATCCGGTACCGGTATAAGGGCAGCCTATGATAAGTCAATTTCGTTCCTTCTCGGCTTCGTTGATTCGTTATCCATGTTGAATATAGTTATTTTTTGTGTTTCGTTTTCTAAGTTCATGTCCGAGTAGGTCCATAGCCATATGTTAGAGAGCTTTTCCGATATGTAACAAGGTCTTGTTCTTAATGCTTGGTGGTTCTTAATGCTTTCGTTTTTGTACGCCACTTGAATGAATGATTTTGGTATTTAATTGTTTTCAGATTGATTGATTGTTTTTAATGCTTTCGTTCTTGTACGCCACTCGAATGAATGATTATATAAGTCTAATGAATCTACGCTAGGGGACTAGACTTTGGAACTTAGCCATGATTTAGAATTTAATCGGTTTAGAATCTACGCCCGGTCGATCGATCGAATCTAGGGATTATGATAGCAGTCTTAATGCGTCTAATGGGTGAGCTTACGCAATCAGAAGATTGGTAATACGCACATTAGGTAGTGGACAAGTCTACGCCAGTCGGGTCCTATATTAGAGCTTAAATTCCCTGAACTCGTGATAATATCTAAGACCAATGATCATGTTAGAACTTCGTTGAATCATCGCGCATATCTCTATACCTGTGGTAACTAGTTAATTGAACTTAAATCGTTAATTAGTTAGTTTAGTTTTATTTGCATTCCAAACACTCATTGATTTTTACCGTCCTATTCATTAGTCACTAGCTTTAGAGTTGCATCGATTCCTCGTGTTCGACCCTTGTACTATATGATCCGTATTCTTGGTGAAGCGTTAGTCTAGGTATTTTATTACTTGAGATAAACCACATCAAGTTTTTGGCGCCGTTTTCGGGGAATTGATTATGGTTTTTGAGTTAGGATAATTTTGGATTAGGACATAGTCCTTTCTGGAGTTTTTTTTTTACATGTTTTGTTTTGTTTTCTTTTTCTTGAGTCAGATTTCCATATTTACCTCTCGGAGCCTAACCGTTTCTTTTGTTTTTATTTTGTGAGGTACTTATCGCGCTAGACCAAACAAATGACATAACGCCGCATCCTAAACGCGCCATAAATTCCAGCTGCGTTAACCTATGGAACATACATAGCTCCTGGGCATACGCAACTCTCGTCTTGCATCATGAGAAGGGATGCCCATGTCAAGTTACAACCAACATTCATTCAAATGCTCGGTAACGTAGCATTCAGAGGGAGACCCACCGAGGATCCAAATTAGCATCTTACTGATTTCAAGATGCTTTGCCAAACTACTGGAGCAGGATAAAGAGTCTCGGATGAGGACATCATGCTTGCTGCCTTCACATTCTCAGTGAAGAATAAATCGCAAGACTGGTTTTATTCCTAACCGGAAAACTCTATACAATCATTGGGACAGCTATAGGAAAAATTCATGACGCAGTTCTTCCCTCAGAGTAAAGCTTAGCTCGCCAAAAATCAAATCAACACATTCGTCAAAGGAGCAGCTGAGAGTTTTATACGAACCGTGGGAACGTTTCAAAGGCTTCCAACGCCTTTTCCCACATCACGGCATGGATCAGAGCTATCTTATACACAACATTCATCCGAGACGCATTCATTTCTAGAATCATCGATCTCCCCATAGAAAACCATGCATTTTGTTTCTAGATATGAGACCCATCGTTTCAGGAATCATTCATCTCACCTCGCAACAGAGATCCAATTCCAACCTTGACATCCCACTAGAGGCCAAGAAGTGGGATTTATCGACCGACAATAGGAAGAGAAGAGATAGGAGAAGAGTAGGATAGAAAGAAAGTGGCGAAGAAAATAGATGGTGAAATCGTAAAAATTCAGATATTCTCGAATGTCGATATTTTATGGTATCAAATTTAAGTTGAAAGTTTATTAATCGTCCAAGTTTGGGTACTCTAAATTTTTTGAATACTCGACTCAAGCCCAATCCTATATTGAATATTGCTTTCGAATCTATCGAACCGTATAAACCAAGAATGATTGTACCAATTATCATCCTTTGGCGTTGAAATTCATAACATTTGGCAAATATCTCCGACATGGCTATTAGTTCTTTCATAAGAGTGTTTTAAAATGTGTTTTAAACGACGTGTAGACATGAAAAAATCATAGTACGTTCCGATTTTTTTAACGTTTTCAAACACTATCATAAGAGTGTTTTACAATGTGGTCTAAACGCCTAAAAAAATTGTCTTCAATATCAGATGAATTTTATAATTTTTAAAATATTTCTTCGAAAAATTTTTGAACAAGAAAAAAATTTGTCTCAAATTCCGGACGGATTAGAGACAGATTTTTTATTTTTTTTCTAAAGTTTTTTTTTTTCAATTAAAAAATTTTCGAACGATCTATGCTTTGTCCTTAAGGTTTGTTTCCATCCATCTAAAAGAAGAACAACGATCTAGATTTATATCAAATGGTATTAAACCGGTCTATGTTTGTACTTTTGTTCAAAGAGTCGTATTTCACTAATGAGATCACCAATTCTTTTCCTAGTGTTTTCACTGAATAGTTGTAGGGTGTTGAATATGTGTTTCCCGAAAAAACACCCAACGACTTACCTCCATTGTGTGGTATTCAACACCAAATTGATTTTGTACAACATTCCAAATTGCCTAACATACCAAACCAATCCTGAAGAGACAAAAGAGCTCGAGAGCCAAATCAATGAGCTCATGGAGAAATGATGTGTGAAAGAGTATGTCATCGTGTGTCGTACCATTGTGTCTCAGGTTAACTTTTTCTTGTTTGTTCCCGTTCGTTCGTTCGTTTTGTTCCCGTTCGTTCGTTGCTAGTTTGGTATTATGTCATAAAACGAGTTGATGCTCTAAGTCCTTTAACATTCAGTTTAAAACTAGTTTGTTGCTAGTTTGTTCGTTGCTAGTTTGGTATTTTGTTCCCGTTCGTTCGTTTTTATCAAAACCTTGGAAGAATATGTTGGCATTTGATATCGGTTCTTTATGTGTTAAGAAGCGAAACATTGTATGCCGATCTTAAGAAATGCGCTTTTAGAATTTGTTGTATGTAAACAAGGGATATACATAGATGAAAAAAAACAAAGTCGTAGGCATTTGCCCGAGTCCTAAAACAGTTGGAGAAGCTTTCATAGATTGATCAGTTTCTAACAACAAATCGTAAATACAAGGAATAAACCATTATGTTTTGAGATGTCCACAGATTAATAGGAACCAAAAAGAATAACCATTCAAATAAGGCATGCCCGGTTAAAGCATAACATAAGTGGTTAATACAAACGATGACAGAAGCTAAGACCAAAATCTGATTCATAGCTTTGAATAGGGAAAATAATGGGTGACGACAAAGTTTAAAAGCCACAAAATTGTCGGAGTTCATTATATAGCAAAAAGAAAGAAAAATAGGCAACACAACAAAGTCAAGTATTCTTGCAAGATATTCTGAAATAGACAATAACTATTATAAGTTGCAACTACCTTAAGGGTAAAAGGGAGGTTTGGCTCTTCAACGTTTGCCACCACCGCCACCCAACTTGGGACCCTTGGGAGCAGCGCCCTTGGGGATATTGCCCTTTCCTTGAGACTTCTGTTGTTTGGCAATTACTTCCGCCTTCTTCGCCTTCTTTTCATCCTTTGTCTTCTTGATTCTCTCCTTGATCTCACTGAAGCATCATCGCATTCATTCGGTTAATCTTTGTTTAGAGTAACATCTTTTGGGATAGGTATAACGGATGGTTCGATGGAAACTAACCGGAGAGCTGCTTCTCTGGCGGCATCACGAACCTCGGGCTTCTCGGCTCTTTTCTTCTGAATGACCTCCAAAGTGGCACCAACAATGGACCTCGAGTATGGCTTCTTGGTGGCACGTCTCCTCTTCTTCACAGCCTCTTGAGCAATATCCTGCATAGAACAGATGTTACAATTAGGTCACCAACATTGTCTCAAGACTACCCAAATCACAAATTTGAATACATATAACCCAAAGACACTGAATTAGGACTTCTGAAAACTCAAAAAGATTTACTTTTTTGTGCTGCTTTCTGTACATAGCAGTCCATGTCAGCTTGGATGGCTTCAACCGGTTGTGGAAGTAACGTTTGCACTTGGAGTTGGCAAACAGAAACACCTGTTTCACCAAACAAACGACATCATTAGAAAAACATGGAAGAGGTCAAATGACCCAAATAATCGAAGAGATGCAACAATCTGAACGAAACTAAAATATAGAGCATCTAATGCTTTACCTGAGAGTCAGATCTGATAAATCTGATCCCCTTGCCAGGGTAAATCTTGGCACCACTGAAACGGCAAAGCTCCGTCCTGCATGCCACAGATATTCCAGAAAAAACCCATCAATCCGATATCCAACAGCGGTAAAAAGACATGGCATCCAGTGTTACAGGCATGTAGATCATCATTTGTCTTTAGAATGTCCATGAATGTCCTAGGTTACATGGCAAACACTTTGAAAAGAAGCAGCGTCCACCTCGAAAAGCCCGAGAAGACCAATAAATGGTCTATCAATGTTTGCCTCCTTAAAAGGTTCATATGATGATGCTCATAGAAACCACACTAATCACAAGAGGCAGAGTATGCAACAACACAAGCTACGCATCACCAAATCACTCCATTTCCAGAATGAACCACAACGTAAATCCAGTAGATTTGATAATCACCACAAACTTTCATAACACAGAAGTCAAATGAATTCGCATTGAACTCTTCATTTCGATATTAACAAAATAACCTCTTCATTCCGATAGAGCGTAATACTTTCGATTGAAAAACAAATGAACTAATGCAGAAATCAATCCTTAATTCCTTACTTGAGAACCATGGCTCGGCTCCTGCTTCCCCTGCTCCGCTCTTCGTGAAACCCTAGCTGAAGCGATGGGTTATATAATAAACAAAAAAACGAAATTGTTATTTGGTGCTTTAACCTAAGCGGCTATATTTAATATTTGCAAGGCCCATTTATATATTTAATATTTGTAAAGGCCCATTTATATATAATAATATTGGTATAGGCCCATTAGTGAATAAATTAAGCCTTAAGCATCAATTTAGCTTCTTTTCTCCATCAAAGCAACAACAAACGATCATCATATCCAACCTCATCAAATTGAGAATCAATCCGCATAATTCAAGCAACAAAGTCTCCTTCACATGGTTATGACCGCAACGGCTAGGATAGAAGATTCTAAAACATTTAAGTTATATTTTTATTTTGGGTTTTGTTGCAAGATTCTTAGCATATTAAAGGGCCAATTTGTATACTTTGAGATTATCTAAGAATTGAAATAAAACTAGAGGCGATCCGCGCGATGCATAAAAAGTTACAAATTGGTTAATTTTTATAATGTATATAAATGAGATATTTGGTCAGATATAAAAATTCTAAAAACGTGTTTACACAATACAGTTCATAGCTTGTCCAATAGTCCAACCAGAAAGGTCTCACAAACCATCACAACAACCATTGTCTACAAATCCAGACTTGTACATATGTACTTATATATATATACATATATATGATCTGAAAACAGTCAAATTACATACAACATTGTAATATTCACCATAAAAATCATACTTTATCTTATTTCTGATATTCTAGGTTCTTTTTTGTGATTTTGGGTTCACAAGTCTCAGAGCATCCAACCGAGCGCACCAAATTATTGCACATGTGTACTACCATCACAACTTGAACAACTTGGGGGTTCATATATAGTAGAAAGCAAAAGAAATAAACATAATTACACCAAATTCTTATGAAAAAACATGTTTTGAAGCATAATACGGTTTTACAACAAAATAAAATATGAAATTAATTCAGAATCTTAGTTATGAGTTTAGCAAAGTTGCCTTTTAATTATATAATGTCTATATTCAGGCCGTACACTTAAACAGTTGTGAAAAAGAGGCTTGTTGAAGCTTGAGAAACCTTAAAACAAAGACAATATTGCCAAGAGATCCTAGATGATGTATGAAGTTACCACACATAAAGCGAGAGAACCTACGAATCACTTGGAAGCTCCATCAGATAAATCAGCACTGAACCAAAAGTAAACCTACAGCTCGAGAAGACATCCCCTACACATTCAATGAATCAAGCCGCACTTCTCAATCCACCACCATCGGTCTAACTGTCATTGATAACTTCGTAAACAAGGACATAGAACCTGAAATCGAGGAGATGGAAGACGACAGTGGAAGAGGAAAAATATCGAATGGATTTAATGAAGTCTCCATGATCGAAACTTCAAATATTAATTTGTCATGGTAGGAATCAAATGAAATTATAGGAATCAATGATACAGAGAATCACTCTCTGGAACAAAAGGGGGATTAGGAGATAACTTAAAGAGGCTTTCGTAAAATGGTGCCAAGCCAAGTTTCATAAGCTAGCAATGGTACATAAAGACTGTTGGAAAAATGATTTTGCATAAGAAAGAGGGTAGAATGTAACTCATAACTGAAACTTTGCTGACCAATGCTACAAATCTCAATGGAGATCTCACCATTTTCCGCAAGTTTCGTAGCACTTCTTGTACTTTCTGAGCTTGGAGTGGACAAAGTGTGATGAGCTAGTACAAAAGGTCTTGTGGTTCGATAGTTCCTTGGACTATTAGTACAGACAAAGGTTTGATCCTTTGTTGCATATCCTCCATTATACAACATGGAAGGAACTGATTGCTTAGCACCAGCGGAAAAGCGTGTTAGCTTCATTTTCTTTGCCGAAGATAAAGCATAGCTTTCACTAGCAGGAGTTGAATGATCACCCCACTTTTTTCTTAAGTGCATGGAAGGAGTCCTTTTTTCGGTTTGGTTTTGGGTGACATGTTGATTCTTTTTGGAATCAACAACTTGTTCAGAGTTGATAGCATCATCATTGACGCGCCCAGATTGACATGGAGAACTTGGCAATATCAAGCTGTAAAGCAAAAAAAAATATACAACTTTACAAATCTTTTCAGAATAACCCAACTTGAGACAATGATGCCGATTTCATATGTATTTAGATGCTTGAAAATCTTTGCAATTCGGCAAACACAACATGAGTACTTTGTCCCAAAAATTTGCACAACAATATGAATTGCAATACATCAAATTCTTTGCAAAACAAAAGAAAGCAAGAGGGAAATGCAAATACATTTGGTTTTATATGCCATATCCCATATTTCCATTCGATAGAAGACCTTAGATCTGACACATTGCAATCAACACTATCTTCTGTATGCTTCAAAACGATTTTGTACCTCTTACCAGAAAGAAATATAGTAATAAAACCTTCACGCCATCCTAATTCATGACGCACATCAACATGTTCATGTAAAGTATATTGTCTCACGTTACAAGGCAACGGTGTAGGTCGGATATTGCATGAATGAACATCAACTTTCTTGGATTCCACATCAATATTGTTCTTGAAAGACTTGTGCTTCACATGTTTGCTATATCCTCATTCTCCTTAATAACAATTGTTGGAACCCAGACATCACTTAGATCTCTTAACTCCCTTGTAGTCCCAGCGTTAAAAGCTGATTTCGTCGATTGCTTATAAAAGAAAAAGAGCAATATGAGTTACAGAAATTGAGGATACAAAGGAAAATTGATGTACCATAACACAAGGGTAATCACATTCTGATAAACTCCACGATCCACAAACATAAAATGCAAAAAGCAACAGAGTTTAATATTGTGTAGAAACAACAACCAAATTGAAGATTTGAACACACAAAACCTATCAACGAGTACCGAACGTCTCTTAGGTCGAGACTTGCAATGGGAATCCACACTTGCAACAACCACTAGTTGGGAATAGCGACGAGGTAGGAAAAGGTCATGTCACCGAAAAACTTGAAGGAGAGGATCGACATAAGCATTACCCATTAAACAATCAACAGATCTCAACAAACGAAACTGAAATATACCTCTCTGCTCAGAAGTCTTGATGTTCTCAAGCGAGAACATCGACTTGAAATAAAGGGAGCTCCATGCGACCCTCATTTGGAAGGGAGCTCTTTCCCAAATACCTGAAATCATGCAAACATGGACTCAAAAAGGACACTGAAATATACCTTTACACGCACCTCAAATCATGGGGAGACGAATAGATCGATCAGATTCCCCTACCCCAGTGACCGCAATGGGAAGAGGCTATACTATTGGTGCTCCATGTGGCAGCGTTCGCTGGGAAGAGCAAAAAGGTAGGAGAAGGCCATGTCACCGAAACAAACATGAAGAAGCACCTGAATCAAAGAGATGGAAGCGAGGAAAAAGTCGAATGGGTTCAACGAAGTGGCCATTACTTGGTGAAACAATCGCCTTTTACTGGTCGAGAAGAAGAAGGAAATGCACACTAAAATTTCGAAATTGATTGATGAGTAGTAATGGAAAATAATCAATCGTTAATTAAAAAAGATAAAAAATATATATTAATTGTTTGGATGAGGTGGCTTGCTGAGAATCAAGAATGACTTAGAGTTGAGGAAAGTTTTGGCAATTAATATATACTTCAAAACGATTGTGTACCTCTTACCAGAAAGAATTTTAGTAATATAACCTTCACGCCATCTTGATTCATGACGCACATCAACATGTTCATGTAAAGTATATTGCCTCATGTTACAAGGGAACGGTGTAGGTCGGATATTGCGTGAATGAACATTAAATTTCTTAGATTCTACATCAATATTGTTCCTTGAAGACTTGTACTTCACATGGATTGTTCTATCCTCATTCTCCTTAATAACAATTGCTGGAACCTAGTCATCACATAGATCTTAAGTCTCAGGCCTTAACTCCACTGTAGTGCCAAAGTTAAAAGCCGATTTTGTCGATTGCTTATACAGGAAAAAGAGCAATATGAGTTACAGAAATGGAGGATACAAAGAAAAATTGATGTACCATAACACAAAGGTAATCACATTCTGATAAACTCCACGATCTAAAAACACAAAATGCAAACAACAACCGAGTTCAATATTGTGCATAAAAACCAACCAAATTGAAAATTTGCCCACACAAAACCTATCAACGAATACCGAACGCATCTCTTAGGTTGAGAAATTGCGATGTACATGTTTTCTCGGGTATTGATGATTTGCAATGGGAATCCAGACTTGCAAGAACCACTAGTTGGGAAGAGCGACGAGGTAGGAGAAGGCCATGCCACCGAAACAAACATGAAGGAGAGGATCGTCATAAACATTATCCAATAAACAATCGGCCGATCTCAACAAACGAAACTGAAATATACCTATCTGCACAGAAGTCTTGATGTTCTCAAGCGAGAACATCGACTTGAAGTAAATTAATACCTGAAATCGTGCAAACATGAACTCGAAGAGGACATTAAAATATACCCTTACACGCACCTCAACTCATGGGGAGATAAATAGATCGATTAGATTCCCCTACCCTAGTGACCACTATGGGAAGAGGCTATGTTGTCGGTGCTCCATGTGGCGGCGTTCGCTGGGAAGAGCAAAAAGGTAGGAGAAGGCCATGTCACCGAAACAGACATGAAAAAGCACTTGAAATCGAAGAGATGGAATCGGGAGAAAAAGTCGAATGGATTCAATGGAGTGACCATTACTTGATGAAACAATCGCCCTTTACTGGTCGAGAAGAAGAAGAAAAGGCAGTGAAATTTCTGAATTGATTGACGAGTAGTAATGGAAAAGAAGATCAATCGTTAATTAAAAAAATATAAAATCTATATATTAACAGTTTGGATGAAGTGGGCTAACTTCAAAAATACCCTCATAGGGCTAAAACACTTCAAAAATACCCTTCCCGAAAAAGAAAAAAATTTTCTTCAAAAATACCCTTATAAATGTTGATATTCCCAAAATACCCCTACGACCTTACGACCCAGTTCGACCCAGCGACCCAGCTCGACCCTGTGACCCTTGTTCCTCTGCGAACATTGGATCCCTGCGACCCTTGTTCCTCTGCGACCCTTGGACCCCTACGACCCTTGGAGCCCTACGACCCTTAGACCTGTGCGATACTAATTTATTATTTACAAATTATTTACAAATAATATGAATAAACTTTTGAAAATACAGCTCAAATCAAAATATGTTGGACCTGTGCGACCCTTGTCCCTCGCGACCTTTGGACCCGTTCGACCCTTGTCCCTCGCGACCCTTGGACCCGTGCGACCCTTCCGGCCATTGCGACCCTTCCGACCATTGCGATCCATTTGTCCATTTCGACCCTTTCGATTAGTCTTTTCAATGTCAGACTATTGCTTTTTCCAGGTGCTAGCCATGCTTTTTATTTTACCAATGCCACATTCAAGACCTATATTAAAGGTTCTTTAATGTGGTCAATATATGCACCTTGGTCATTCTTTGTATTTATTGTCTTTCTGAAATTTTAGGAGTCCATTTATTTTTCGTTATAAATAGAGGGGGAAAAACCGAAAAGCTACAACAAGCACCAAATCATCTCTTGTTTCGAGTCTTTCATTCTCTCAAAAGGGCGATTGCTAACATCTAACCTTAAATTCTCTGAAAAATCCTTATTACCTTTGTGAACGTTAAGGTCACATGGTCGACCCAGGGCATCGTGCTGTCTATTTGTTACTCAATGTCTTGGTAATCGTCGGACTCAGTCTGTATGCAGATACACACAAGTACTTACAACGTGGATGGAGGACTTTGTGATGTATCTGCACTACATAAGGTCCTGGTAATCGGCGGACTCAGACATCAAGCTGTATCTGCGTTACCTAAGGTCACGGTTGAAGGTCAAATTGGAGAAAACGTTGAGTCACAACGACTCTTCTTGCGGGGAGGGTTGCGATGTGTCTTTAAATTCAACAAATTTGACCTTTTTTCTTTTCCTTTTTTTCTCGAACTTTTTTTTGCCTTGTTCTTCTTCTTCAACCTTTTTCTTGCTTTTTTTAACCGTTGTGACCTTTGAGACCTTATGTAACTTTTGCGACCTTTGTAACCTTTGAGACCTTTTGTAATCAATATTTAAACGTTGAAAATGTCTTATTTTGCATCTATTGTTCGTAAGATTATGACCCAATATGACCCGTTATGCGGCGCTCAATCGGATTAAATTAGAATCAGGTTTAAACGGGAACCCATCCGACGCATGCGACCACATATGACCCTTATACGACTCATGCGACCACACATGACCCATGTACGACTCATGCGACCACACATAACCCTTGTGCGACTCATGCGATCCAATATGATCACATATGACCCATGGACAACTCATGCGACCAAACATTACCCATGGACGACTCATGCGACCAAACATGACCCATGGACGTCTAATGCGACCACATAAGACCCTTGTACGACTCATGCGACCCTATATGACCACATATGACCCATGGACGACTCATGCGACCTATACGACTCATGCGACTTGTCGTTTTGCTGTTAGACTCCTGTCTTGCAACCCATGTGACCCTTCCGACCCATGTGGCCCTTCCTACCCATGTGACTTGTCGTTTTGCAATCAGAATCTTTTCTTCCGACCCATGTGACTTTTCCTTTTGCTGAGACTCTTGTCTTCCGACCCATGTGACTTGTCCTTTTGCTGAGACTCTTGTCTTCCGACCCATGTGACCCTTCCGACTCATGTATATAAGTTAACGTCTACGTCTCTTCTCTTAGTATGCGTATATAACCTATATTTCTATGAAAAGTCTTTTTTACCTTTGTGACCTACGTGGCGTAGTCACCATTGTCGACGCAGGGCATCGTGCTGTCTATGTGTTACTCAAGGTCTCGGTAATCGGCGGACTCAGACTCTATGCAGTCACTGACGAGTTGCGGGGGCGACTTAGGTGACGGTGTTGGGTCACTCTTCAAATGTTCCCTGGAAGACGAAGTACATGGCAGGAGATGACTTAGGTGACGGTGTTGGGTCACTCTCTGCTAATATAATATTTCTCCAGTGAACTCATGCGACCCATGCAACCCTCAATGAAATATCTCTCCAGTGGAAATAGAATTCGTGCAGAGTCTTCGATTGACGTTGTAAATGCATTATTTTGATTTAGAATCTTTGTAAATGTATTGTTTTGATTGGTTTTTGTCATTTTATCATCCTAAACCCGTAAATTCGTCGAGTTCGCATATATTCATCAATATATGCGACCATGCGACCCTCATTTGGAATTAATTAGTTTAACGTTGTAAATGTATTGTTTGATTGGTTTTGGTCATTTTATCATCCTAAACCCGTAAATTCGTCGAGTTCGCATTTATTCATCAATATATGCGACCATGCGACCCATGCGACCCTCATTTGGAATTAATTAGTTTGACGTTGTAAATGTATTGTTTGATGGGTTTTTATCATTTTATCATCTTAAACCCGTAAATTCGTAGATTTCGCATCTATTCATCAATATATGCGACCATGCGACCCATGCGACCCTCATTTGGAATTAATTAGTTT